>JBBIGC010037882.1:0-11907 GCA_037576955.1 Lepidarchus adonis
TAATACTGTACTGCTGCATAATAATTTCATTAAATGTTGAAATGTTAATCTGGTGTTGTGGTGGATTTGTGGGCATGAAATTTTAAATACCACCACCGTTCCGTCTGTGAGGAGAATAATAGCCTGTCTCCAACAAACCCCTGTCTTTATTAAATGCCTGGTCGTCAGAATAATTTTTTAAATAATAGATATACTGTATTTAAGTTACTGTATATTGTTGTATAACACCACCCATTCACATATTTAGATGTAGGGAATGTTTCAGTCCACACTTCTGAATGAGGTACAATATAGAACACCCCGTGACAGTGATGCATTGTCCCTGAGGTCCACCAAACGTGTAAATAAAGCTAATGTAATGTAGCGTTCTTGAAGCCACCTTTGTTTGTTCACCTTCTGAAACTGATCTGGGCCACAGCATGTCACAGAGATTTATTGGCTTCATCAATAGAGCAGATCAATTGGATTGATATTGCTTTCTTGAAGCTGTGCAGGAGTCATTGATCAGTTTACCCGCAAAGCTACGATATCACACTGTGACAGTTCAGTAAACAGGCAGAAAACCTTCCAGAGGAACAGGAACAGTGGAGATCTCCTCTGAGGACAATTTACACATTTGGACATTTGGTCACCCCATATAAAGACTATTGTTGCCACATAAGAAATACATACTTTTAAGAAAATCCAATGAGTAACGCTTTAAGGACTAGCACGGTGAACACACTTGCTTTAACTCATGGAAGGGAACTTCTAAACTGTGCTGGGCACTGGCTCTGAAGGACCAGCTTTGGGCACCCCTGCTTTAAGGCATTAGTATCCCCTGTTTTTACTACAAGCATTCCCATTTTTTTTCACTAACACCGATCAGTCATAACATTAATACCACCTGCCTAGTTTTGCTGTTTTTAGATTTTCCTGTATTCGACACAGGGCTTTGAGCAGCTCATAGGTCCTTTGAAAGATCTGACTGGGCTGTGTCGGACCTAAAGACGGAAAAAAGAAAAGGCTGCACTGTCTATTACTCTTATGTGTTGTGATGGCTCAGCGAGGCATTGCAATGGCTCTTGTAATTGAATAAATAACGGGGCCTAATTAGCTGTAATGCATGAGGGCTTTCCTGTTGTGCTGCTTTCCTGCTAGTAGCTGTGTGTGGGCCATTTATGGTGTGTGGAGTAATGGAGAGAGTTGTGCGTGTATGAGAGCGAGAGAGAGAAAGAGAGAGAGAGAGAGAGAGAGAGAGAGAGGAGAGAGAGAGAGAGAGAGAGAGAGGAGAGAGAGAGAGAGAGAAAGAGAACGAGAGAGAGAAAGAGAACGAGAATGAGAGAGAGAGAAAGAGAACGAGAGAGAGAAAGAGAGAAAGAGAACGAGAGAAAGAGAGAGAGCGAAAGAGAACAAGAGAGAGAGAGAAAGAGAGAGAGAGAGAGCGAAAGAGAAAGAGAGAGAGAGAGAGAAAGAGAGAGAGAAAGAGATAGAAAGAGAAAGAGAGAGAAAGAGAGAAAGAGAGAGAAAGAGAATGAGAACGAGAAAGAGAACGAGACAGAGAGAGAGAAAGAGAAAGAGAACGAGAGAGAGAAAGAGAACGAGAGAAAGAGAAAGAGAGAGAGAGAGAGAGAGAGAGAACAAGAGAGAGAGAGAGAGAGAGAGAGAGAGAGAGAGAGCGAAAGAGAAAGAGAAAGAGAGAGAAAGAGAGAGAAAGAGAGAGAAAGAGATAGAAAAAGAAAGAGATAGAAAGAGAGAAAGAGAGAGAAAGAGAGAGAGAGTGTTTGAATGATTGACTTAAATTGCAAATGTCTGCATGAAAGGATTATTTTACCTTATCTTCACGTCTGGTGAGCTTATGATCGATATATGATTCCATGGATTTGAGCAGTGTACCCCTTCATAGTGCTAAATGCTTTACTCTGGATTCTGTGCACTGAGGAAAGATTAAAAATGTTAGGTCACGGACCACAGGTGACACCTACCTTCGAAGAGGATCAAAGGGTTTATCTGAGTTGTATGTATCTGTCAGACTGAAAATAAGGTGCGATGTGAATTACACTTATCTGGATCTAATTTCTATCATTCAAATCCAATTTGATTTTGAGTAGCATCCTATCATACCAATGGCTGTGTTTCTGTAGTGCTCACCTTATAAGAAGGGGAAAATAATGTATTATAGTGTTATTTCTCATTACAGGAACTCGAAAGATCTATGAGCAAAGAAAAAAAATCTATATTCCATCCTTATCTTTTTCTACCACATCTAGCTGTGTGTCTGCTGTTAAATTTCCAGCTTTAAAATCACTAGCCTGACAAAGCCTGTCATTACACCCTCCAAAGCATCTTACTTCTTCATCTCAGCAGCCAAAGCATTGAGTTTATAGCAGGTCTGAATCTTTTATCCAGCTAAAGTGTAGTTTAGTCGTGTAACAAAGCACTAGTTTTAAGTTTGGGTTTAAGCTGAGCCAAGCTTCCAAGGATGGCACCGGCACTGAAATGCAATGGGGTTATTTTTGGTCTCTAAGGCATTTGTTTGGTTGTGTAGAAGAGTTCAGCACTTTGTATTAATCCCTGAGGTGAAATTATTCTGCATTTTCCCATCCAAAGCTGTCAGAACGCATACCCGGGGCAGTGGGCGGCCATTGTAGCAGCGCCCAGGGAGCAGTTAGGGTATTAGGTGCCTTGCTCGAGGGCACTTCCGAGAATTAAACTAACAACCCTTCGGTCACAACCGACTTCGGAAACCATTAGGCCATGACTGTCCTGAGTTAAGCACTAGTTCTACTTTGAATGTGTTGGAGGATTCAAGAGTGATGCATTATTAGTAAAGTCAAACCCCGTTAGCTTCCCCCCGTTATCTCACCAACCTCGCCTCTCACTACGAAAGACTGCAGAACAGATTTCCTTCCATGTTATTTACCTCATTAAGCCGCCAACCTTGCCTCTCGCCCTCGCCAAAATGTGCAACGTGTCCGGTATATGTATCTCACCATCAACTTGCTAAACTTCCGGTCCGTGTCCGTGTTAGCAATGTAGCCTAGAATGCTAATCGTGCTAATTCTATTTGTCAGCTGCTGCTGCTACTGTCCCTAATGCTAATGCTAATGCTAATGCTAATGCTACTGCTGGTAATGGTCCTGCTGTTACTGCTGTCGCTGCTACCGTTTTCTCACTATTAACTTATGCCCAATTAACTTATCCATGTAATAATGCTTTGGAGGCTTTATTAACAGTCATGCCAGTGTCTCTCGGGAGAGTCCAGTATTACTGTAAAGCAGTTAGGAAGCGTTCAGCTACATTCTAATACCGTATATGACAGACAAGTGTGTTTGGAGTGTAGAATTGCAATAATAGTGATAGATTGATCCCTTAGCATCATGAACATTGTGGGGTGTTTGTTCTAGCAAAACATTTAACCCTGTCTAAATCATTAGACACTCATCTGGGTTTTTATAGGGAAGGAGTTTAAGGAAATTTTTAGTCAAACCACATATGTTAATCCACTTTGCTTCTTGTTTTTGGTGAATTTCAGTACACTTCTAATGGCAACATCTTATTTAAAGAACCTATCCAGTAACGTTCCATCCCAACTTTTCATCCGAGTTTAAGAGATCTTAAGTTTTTGTGTTGCTATTCAGTGTTGGGAGGAGATGGATAGCAGATGGAGGTTACAGGCAGGAAGAGGAGGGGGGCCCTAAGAGTCTGGCACTGGCAGACTGAAGTAGGTGATAGGAGCAGGTGATGGCATCGCGCCCCCCTACTAGGCCATGAGATTAACACTGTCAAACACTGATGACATCAGCTGAAGGAGAAAAAAGTGGTTTTCCTATTAAGCTGCAGTAGTACTCAGTTGCAGAGTGAACACTTTCAATCTAGAGAGAACATGTTCTATCTTATTTAATATGTAATGTTTGCTGTCCTTTGCATCTTTCCCTACACCTTACTATACTCTTAAGAGGCCTCGCTCTATTCATTGTGGTAGAGTTGCTAAAGACTGGGAACCTTGATATATTGATATATCAATTGATATAACCGTGATATATTATTATTATTATTATTATTATTATTATTATTAATAATAATAATAATAATAATAATAATAATAATAATAATTATTATTATTATTATTATTATTATTATTATCATTATTATTATTATTATTATATGTTGAATTTACATACAATGTAGCGATGGATAGAGTGAACAAGAGAATTCCAGAGGTTGGGGGCTATGGTGCTGAAGAACATGGCTCCAATAGTGGAAAGTCTTGCACGAGGGAGGAGCCAGAAGATAACTACTAGTAGGCTTTAGAGAGTAGGCAGGGGAGGAAGGCATGAGAAGATCAAAGAGGTAGGGAGGAGTGAGATTATAGAAAGCTTTGAAGGTGAGGAGCAATATTTTAAACTGGATATGAGGCTGAACAGGTGAGCAGTGTAGTTGGAAAAGGATGAGGGTGATGTGAGCAGAACGTTTTGCAGCAAAATCTGAATATACAGTATTTCCCCAATGAGAGGCTGCGGTTTATACATTGATTTTGCAAACCTGGTGTTGGGTGTGTCTAGTTTAAATGGGACGTCCTATCTACAAACATAAACACATTCACTAAAAGTATAATTCAGTACAAAAAGACGACATCCCCACATTAGTTGAATGTAAATGTTCTGTTTACTGGCGCCTCATCCAGACTCTTTTTTTTATTTGCTACATTATATCACATCCTAGTGTATAATACAAACTGGAAAAAGCTCAATTTAACACAAATAAAAGGAATAAAAGTTTATTGTTGGCTGGAAAAGATGAGTTTGTCATTTTTGTTTGAACGACTGGAGGGTGGAGGTACTGCAGTACGCTGTCAATCATCCGTCTACATGTAAATTCTTCAGTATAAAACTAGCAACACTGAAATGCTGAAATTATTAGCCTTACCTTTCTTCAAATCCTTCAAAATCAGATTCGTAAATGTTGTTCATTGTGACGTGCTGCTTTGCACGTGTGCAACGTGTCCACTGTATGCATTTCTCCATCTATATCTCACCAAACTTTTTCAGTCATGCTAATTCTGTAAGTCTACTGCTGCTGCTGTTTTCTTATTATTAACTCAAGTCTGATTAACTCGTGCATGTAATGATGCTGCGGAGGTTCTTTTGAACAGCCAGCAACATCCATGAACGAGCAGCTGGCATGTGGCCCATGTGTCTCTAGTGGGAGTCTGAGAAAGGCTCTATGTAAAATCAAATTATTATTATTATTATTTGTATTATTTTTGTATTATTGCCTGTTACCTGTTACAGTTTCTGTTCCCTGTTCATTTTCAAGTTGCTGTAGCTTCGCGCCGCTAATCCATGCTCTCTTGCTAACAGACTACAAGACTCAGCATACAATGTTCTTTCCATCCCTTTATCACCTTATCCACCCGTTCTCTGAGCCACACGCTACACAGTCCATGATGCATTGCTCTCTATGAATCACACCACATCTCACCAAATACCATAAAGCAAATAATAGACGTTCAACTGCATTCTACCTGTATTCTATCATTCACATGATAGACAAACACCGGGAATAAAAAGCTCCAACACCAGCACCAGCTCTTAACTACAACCCCCGTGATGCGTTTGAATATTGCATTTACCTCGGCTCAACATACAGTACTGTGCAAAAGTCTTAGTCCCCTGTAAGAGTTGTTTAGAGGCAGTAAGTGTTTACATTTTTTTTTATCACTAATATTATTAGAATGTTATGTTTGTCTGTGTGTTGGGATCCCATTTCCAGAGTTCTCCTTATGGAAGCCTGGAATTATCTGTAGGAAAACATCAAATACCAGGTTTGGGCTCAAAACATTGTTTCAAGTGCTGTTTCACATCCATGCGATGGGTGGAGTCACTGAGGGTGGAGTCACTGAGGGTGGAGGCACCGAGGGTGGAGGCACCGAGGGTGGAGGCACCGAGGGTGGAGTCACCGAGGGTGGAGGCACCGAGGGTGGAGGCACCGAGGGTGGAGGCACCGAGGGTGGAGACACTGAGGGTGGAGTCACTGATGGTGGAGGCACTGAGGGTGGAGGCACTGAGGGTGGAGTCACTGAGGGTGGAGGCACTGAGGGTGGAGGCACTGAGGGTGGAGGCACTGAGGGTGGAGGCACTGAGGTTGAATCACATAAAAAATGTTTATTAATTTATTTATTTTACTTTTTTAATTTAATTTACTACATTTTTAGTTTGTATTTATTCTAATGATAAGGAGTTATAGACGACCTCACAGGCCCAGGTGTAGATCTACATATCCAGGTGGAGTAAAGGAGAAAACATGTAACAAGTGTCAATCTTCAGCACCATGACTGCATGTTGAGCCATTCTCAACAAAAAAAAGAAAAGAAAAGAAAGGATTGTGGAGTTGGTTTGCAGACTCAGCAGCTTCCTGTGCTCCCAGAATTACCCCCCAGGAGGCAGAGCTGACAGAAAGCTGAAAACCTTGGTCCAAAACAGGCCAGAAGTCAAGTTTCAACACAATGAAGGGAAACAAGGACTCAGACACTTTAGTTTTTGTTATTTAATGCATTTCCAGTACAAATTCACACACACAATGTCTTTGACTTCATACATATGAACAATAAAGTAAACACTCATAAGCATGAACACAGATATGTTTGAAATGTGGGCCGTTAGATGTTCCACACGCCTGTGGTGAGCTTTTCCAGCATTGTGGTCCAATTTAGACCCATTCTTCTTGGTGAACTGTCATCAAACCCCATTTCTAGATGTTCCATTTGTTTTCAATGGGATTGAAGTCAGGAGGCTGGCCAAGTCATACAGGGCTCTTCTTATTTTAGAAGATTTTTTGTTTTTACTTTGTCTGTATGTTTGGGAGACGCCATCTTCTCCTGATATTAAGTTTCTTGGCTGATGAGATGCATTTTTCCTCTAATATGTCCCAGTGCAACATTCCATTCAAAAGCATTATCACGACATACCTTTTATTACTACATTTTATCACTGTTTTACCATTATCGGCAGAACATTTGAATTTGAATTTTGAATTTGAATTTAAATTTGAATTTAAGTTTGAATTTAAATTTGATGACTGTTTTACCATTATTGGCAGAACATTTGAATTTAAATTTAAATTTGAATTTAAATTTGAATTTAAATTTGACCACTGTTTTACCATTATTGGCAGAACATTTGAATTTAAATTTAAATTTAAATTTAAATTTAAATTTGAATTTGAATTTGAATTTGAATTTAAATTTGAATTTAAATTTGACCACTGTTTTACCATTATTGACAGAACATTTGAATTTAAATTTAAATTTGAATTTAAATTTGACCACTGTTTTACCATTACTGGCAGAACATTTGAATTTAAATTTAAATTTGAATTTGAATTTGAATTTGAATTTGAATTTAAATTTGAATTTGAATTTGAATTTGAATTTTAACACTGTTTTACCATTCAGTTGCCCAGTTGCCCATTATTTTGATGCTCCCACCTCCATACTTCTCTTGTGTCTGATTACAGTCGCACATATTTTTCATTGTTTAAGCCTATTTTTTTTTTTTAATGTTATTAGTAAATTAAAAAACATCTAAAGGGTCAATTTGAATGGGATACATGCATTGAAAATCACCAAAAAAAGGATCTAAATACTTATTTTCAGTCAAATGTCTATAAAGACCCCATCACTAGAAAATGTACTACTTCAAAGGTACCAGATAAATGTTCCATCACCGTATGCAATCGGAGAAAAAGAGCCAATCGCATTCTTCTCCCAATGCTGTACGAAATGTCGTAAACCCATTTTATCGGTAAAAAGCAATGACTACAAGCAAAGTTCGTTCAGATTTGACCCGAAGCTCTTCTACACATCACAGATAACAGAAAAGTGAATTGTGTCGTTGACTCTACTTGGGTGGTCCTTTTGCCCTTCCATGGAAAGGTGCACCCGGGTGCCTTTGCTACGCAAGTCTGGCGCCGTAAGGTGCTTGAAGACATGCAAGAAAATGAGTTTCTGGATATAAGCGCTTAAGTAGTGCCATTATCCTGGATATGATGTCAAAGTGGCAGTTTTTTCGGACATAATCGCCTGCTAATGGATTGATGACAGCCTAACCGCTCGGACCTGAAGCCATAAGTATCACCATCTCTGTTAAATCCCTTGCAATTAGCCTGAAAATACCTTTCGTCTGAGACGGATCAATCAGCATGATTGACTAACGGCGGTGGGGAAAGATTTTCCCCTCACCCTGGTTTTTTGTACCCTAGTCTGTTCAGTAGTATTTTAAACATGTCCTTAGCAATAAAGTCAGAGGAGGCCTGAGGCCTGGGACCCTTAGTTAAATACCAAGCCCTTCACAAGTCGAATGAGGTGTTAGAGCAGGGCAAACACCCCGACCCAGGCGTTTCTTTACAGAGGTCCCTCAAGATTCTGAATAAAACAAGTTTTAACAAATGGATTTCTTCCCTAAACTCACTGTAACGCGGGTGGGACTTGCTGTGTTCCCCCAAACCACGTCTATCTGGTTTATTTTTGCTTGTATAGCCATGTGTTCCTGATCTGTGTCTCTCTAAGCCCCGCCTTTGTCCCGCCCCCATGTCATTGTCTGCGCCTGTGTCTTGTTCCATGACTTCTCTCGTTCTGTTCTGTGTCTAGTATTTAAGCCCTTGTCGTTTAACACTTCCTGGTCTGATTTCTGTTGTCAACCGTGCCATGTTCTCTCTAGGCTTAGTCCATGTTCCTGGATTTATTTGATGTTTTTTCCCCACTGTTTGTTTTCCTCAGTAAATCCAGTTAAAGTCCACGCCCTCACACTTACTTTCTGCTTCCACCTACAAACGGCTAGATTGGATACGTTCTTCTACTCAGTGTTGAGAACAGCTGGGATGTTTATACTTACTACCTTTGCCAAACCCACAGTAGATGGAGGTGACAGTATTTTGGAGGTGATTTCCACATCTATAAGGGTTTTAATGCTGGTTTACAATGAGCAGCCAATCAGCAGGACTTCCAAAAAGCTTCTCCAAGAAAAGGGGATTCTTTCAGGTTTCTTCTTCACGCTGTATGATGAATACAAGGTAAGTTTGCTTTTAGTTTGCTAAAAATATGGGACTTTGAGTGTACATGATAACAAAGTGTCAGTCATTCACACTCTAATGGAACCTGTTACTTCAAGTTGGCAAAAACTTGAAATACACATATGAATCGTGTAAATTTAAAGCACTGTTTCAAGCCTTCACAATGGAAAAAATGTGAATTTTAGGGGCTGTAAAGAAATGTGAGAGGTTTAATATACAACTGAATGAATATAATACTTGTGGTAAAGTGACGTTGATGTTTATTAGCGTTTTCTAACAATTTTCTCTATATTTGAGTGGAATTATTGTTTAAAAAAGAAGAAACTGCCAGAAAACATGTATACTGTTAAATCACATCGATGTTTTTTTATGAGGAATCCCTACCAATGCCTTTAAGAATTGTTAATTGTTAATTGTTAAATTATCTTTTTGATTGTATGCATTTATCTACATTTTACATTTATTTATTTGGCTGATGCATTTGTCCAACATGACTTCCATGTACAAGACTGTTAAAAAGACTAAAACACATTCCACATTGTCATTAAATGCTTATGAATAAGTCTATTGATTTAATTATAGACGGCAAATGCTTTTATTCATTACTATCTGGTAGTGCTAAAAGAGTCCAGGACATTCTTCGTTGTTTTTAACTGAGGGCAGATGTTTCAACACGAACTATAGAGCTACAAATGATTCCAAACAAATTAAATTAAATACATACCAACATGAACAAGAAGTGGGAAATCGTTCTCTGGGAACATTATGATCGACTGTCTCTGGGCTTAGATGCTAAGTTAGGTACGGAGTAGTTGAGTCTTGAGGTGCTTCTTGAAAGTCTTTGCAGTTCTGATGTATCTGAGCAGCTTGTTCAACCAGTGGTGTTTGATTCCACATGGGGAAGGACTCTCCAGCTGCTGTTCACTTGCTAATCTGAGTGATCTGGTGGGTGGATCAGTGTTTCCATGTAACTGGGAGCAAGTCCATTGACCCTGTAGACTGGTACGCAATAGAGCAATGGTCACCAACCCTTCCTTCCTGCCAAGTTCACCTCCACTCCAAAGCTCCTAAAGCCTGAACTCATGGCTGTTGAGCTAATGTTGGAGAAGGTACCTCCAGAAGAGCTTCCTGTGTCCTCTTCCTACTAATCCAAATTGGTTCCAAATCTCAACCAACATCTAATGACCCGTTCCAGTCATCCTCGTTAACTCATTACCTCATTACCGTCACTGTCTGCAGGAAACGAAATACATCACTCACTGCAGATACGATATGCAGTAGAATTATGATCCATATATTGATATTAAGCTGTGACATATACACTTGCCGCTCTCCCGGCATCTATGTAGAGCAAATTTCTATTTACGTCTCTCACTGGATTGATTTAAATCAAGTCTTCATTTAAATTTATTCGATTATTGGGAAAAATGAACAGTTAATTATTCATTCAATCTCAGAACAACTTATCCAGTTCAGGTTGTGGGGAAGCTGGAGCCAATCCCAGCTGACTATGGGCACAAAACAGGGTTCGCCCCTGAAAGGAGGCCAACCAATCACAGGGCAACAAAGAGACAGACAGCCATTCACACACACCTACGGGAAATTTAGTGTTGAGCTCTTGGAATATTTTTTTTCATTTTCTCATTACTTTCAATAATTTGGGATTTTAAATTCTCTTTCCTGGACTTTTGTTCATGTCTGGTCTGCTTGTCCTCTTTTATTTTGATAAGGGAGAAGATATAGATTTCAATCTGCTGTACGTCCATATATATATAATTTATGTTAAATACATATGTATATCTTGTATTTGCCTTGTTTTGGACAAGAGGGAAGATGGTTTCAGCTCTGATGTAAATCTATATTTATTTATTCACTGACGTGACCTTACACAAGCCGCAGGACATTATAATTTTAACAGATGCTCTATTTTATCTTTTATATTTTACTTTTATTGCTGAATCTTACTGTATTGCATTTCATTTATGCTTTTTTATTCATGTATATATTCTCTGTGCTTGTTTTTATGCTTTTATATTTTCCATTTATCCTTGTAAAGCACATTGAATGACCGTGTGTGAGATAATGTGTTATTTACACAAACTGAACTTGCCTAGAGAACCCAGTCAACCATAAACACAAGCCTTTGGACAGTGGGAGGAATCCAGAGAACCTGGAGGAAACCCACACAGAAACCTGACACCATGCTGCCAATTAACCTTACTTATTCTATTTTAATTAATTACTGAATAAAATGTTATTTAAATTTGATGTACAGCAGAATCATTTTTTATTTATTGAAAATGTGTTTTATTTACAAGTAAACTTTCAGATTTCTTCAGTAAAATATCTGATAGCTAGAATAAAACACAATTTTGTTGAAATACAGAGAGTCCTCCACCTTTTCCACGTGTTCTACAACATAAGCACCTACGTCACTCAGGAGCGTGAACAGCAGCACTTCCTGGTAGAACGCAGCGTGATCACGTGATCGATCCGCTCGCCAATTAGGTGCTGCGCAAACTTTTTACTGCCAACGCCGAAGGTCTGAATAATGGAACAAGGCTTAATTAACAAATTTATGAGAAAAACGTCGTAAGTTGAGGACTCCCTGTGTGTTTTAGGAGGGGCGTCACCAGACTGCTCTTGCTTTTAAATGGCTGACAAATCACACCGTCTCTATAAGGAACTGTAACGCCATGTTTGATATAGATATATATATACTGTAATGGTTTTCTATCTGGGAAAGCCATTAAATGACACACTCGCACACTGTACTGCTTTTTTAACCAGACGGAGCTGCCAGGTCTTTATTGCTTGCTTGTACCAGTCTTTAAAAAGAATAACCAGTACCAGTCT
>JBBIGC010037904.1:0-11906 GCA_037576955.1 Lepidarchus adonis
ATTATTTGAAGGTTGACTTTTTTTGTATTCAGAACACTTTTTTTTTATTGGTCGGATGTAATATGCTAATTTTTTGAGACATGTCATTATTTAAACACTGCTAGTTATTCATGGTGGCAGCCATGACTTAATGGCTGGACAAGAGAACTTGGGGTCACTGGTTCATTTACTGGCCCCTGCAGAGTGAGTAAACGGCACCATCCCCCTCCCACACCCACAGCTGAAATGCCCTTGGGCTAGACACCCAACCCCTTAGCTGCCTTCTGGGTGCAGGTGTGCAGGTTAAACACACAGGACAAATGTACTACTCACAGTGTGTCAGTGACATCACCTGCCTTTCATACCCAGGAAGACTCAGCACCTCTCTTCAGTGATATTGTTTTTTCGCTTTTGCAGGAGAAGCCCTTACCTGCCTGGAGACAGTGTTCCGTCTAGACGCTCTGCACAGACAGATGCGTCTTCTAGGAGACAACAATCCAGTGAGCAAACTGCAGGCCAAGTTCGAGCCAGGTAACTTCACCTCAGCCATGCACAACCTTCCAGACTCACACAGAAGGCACTTACATACAAACGCATGGCTTCAGACACTCACAACAGAGAGCCATGAAAATACATGGGATAACTGCAGCTATAAATCCCATTTCTCAAAATGGAGTAAAAATAAAAAGTCTGTAGTTTTGATAAAAGTTCACATGAATTAACGTTATCACAGTTTTCTGTTTTTATTGAATTTTCTAGCTGTGAGCACTAAATTGAACCCTGCTGTGTTCTCGACTTGTCTATCCAGGTGTTAACCCCAGTAGTTTAATGAATCTGTTCACCTATGAGAAAGGCTTCTGCTTCGTGTCTTACCTCTCCCAGCTTTGTGGAGACATCAAGAAATTTGACACTTTCCTCAAGGTAAGACAGACTAAACTTGTGTTGGGAACGTCCATATCTGAAATGATCAGCCATGACCCACTTTCATACATGGTTCTAGATAGAACTGGCTTGAATACTTCATTTGCTGGTGTTTGAAGCTACAAAAAAAATTAGGACACTCTATGAAAGCCTGTGTTTTTGTACATTTCTTGAACATATGGATATTTAATACCTATTTGAGCAAAACTGAGAGATTGAAGTAAAAAGACTTCTTCTAAAATCATCTGTAAAATGTTATCCTACAAAAATGCTGATTTTGTGGTGAGGAATAAATTAAGACACCCCACCTTTTATTCCCAATAAAAATAGGTTTGCCCTATTTAAACCTTAAACATTTAGTTTGGTTTGTTCCTGACTGTTGAGGTGAGAGTGAACACCATGGTGAGAACAAAAGAGTTGTCTGAGGCCTTCAGAAAGAAAAATGGAGCAGCTTATAAGCCTGATACAGGATTTATAAAGATCTAAAAAAAAATTCCACTGTCAGGAAAATAGGCTACAGAGTCATGTTTTGTAAACTACTTGATTATGTTGCGCACAGTGGACTTAAAAGGAACATGAAGATCTGTGGAGATGGACTTGTAGCATTGAGATTGTTGATATTTTTCTAAAACTTTTGTGAATTTCTTCCTGTGACCGCAACAACCACTGCACCACCATGCCGCCCTATATGTGATTTTATTTTAAAAAAGGGAAAAAGGCACTTTATCGATAGTTACTGTAGATCAGTAACTTTTAATCAGGTTTAAGTCACAATAAAATAACATTTTCTTACAAACCAAAAACTAAGAAACCACACTTAAGAATACCCAAAAAATGTATCTGATCATTTCAATGACCCAAAATGAAAGATAATTAGACCTTGTGATCAGAGGGTCACAGATTCAAGTGCCAACCCACTGTGGTACCATTGAGCAAGGGATCATCCTGCTACACTGCTCCTAGTCGATAGCTCCCCTCGCCCCATATCCCATTTTGTTGTGGTGGACTTTGGGTGATGAGGTGTGTTCAGAATGACAAATAATATTTTTTACTGAATTTAAGAACCAATCAACTACACTGATGGGATATTAAGGATGGATTATAAGCTGCTGATATGGGATTTATAAAGATCTAAAAAAAATTCCACTGTCAGAAAATAGGCTACGTGTCAGGTTTTGTAAATTACTTGATTTTGTTGTGCACATTGGACAAAAAAGGAACGTGAAGATCTGTGGAGTTGGACTTGTAGCATTGAGATTGTTGATATTTTTCTAAAACTTTTGTTCTTAACTCCTTAGACAATTCTCTGCTCTTCTTTCTGTTCTCCAGGCTTAGTGTGGCATACAGACACAACAGAAAGGTGGAGTCAACATTTCTCCATTTAAAGTGGGGTGATTGCCAAGAAACAAGTGCTGGCAATATAGCAAACATGAGTTTAAACAAGCATCATATGCATGAAATAAAACAATTTACCCACAAGTTTAAACGGTGCCAATAATTTTGTCCAGCCCAATTGTGGAAAAATTCCAGAGGTGCCAATCATTCCGGCCATGACTGTAAATAAAAACAAGATTAGACATTGATATTCTGTTTTTTTATTAAGAAATGTTCACATATTTACTGGAGTGTCCTAATTTTCTCACATGATTGTTTATTTAGTATTTAGAAGGTTCTTTTTCCAGGCCAAAAAATTTGTAGGCGATGCATGCTGGGCTTCACTGCCAATGCTCTGCATGCAAAGCCAAACCCTGGCAGTGTGCATGTTCTTGGCCTTCATTGTGCTGTTTAAAGCTGCCCCTTTATTGTGCAGTCTGTGTGCTGGCCTTTTAAATGTACATGTCTTTGAAAGCGGTGAACATGAAATTGGCCATGAAAAGATATTTTCTCATCTGTTAGTGTTGATCAACCTACAAACAAAATGTGCTCAGATTATAACGGAGTATAATATTATTTAATGTTACAAACTATTATCTCTCTCACACTCTCTCTAAATATTATGTCTTTTAATTGGACACTGAAGATTTGATACTTTGATGCAATGAAAATTAATCAGTGTACAGCTTGCATCACAGTGTAAATTTGCTGTCCCCTCAAAATAATTAAACACACAGCCATTAAACCATCAAAACCGCTGGCAACAAAATGAGTAGGAAAGGAGGAAATAATTATTTGACAAGTTTGCCCACTGACAAAGAAATGAACAGTGTATAATTTTAATGGTGGGGGTATTTTAACAGTGAGAGATATAAATGTGATTTTCTTTTTGATATTCTATAAAATATATTAATTAATTTGCATTTAATTGAGTGAAATAAGTATTTGATCCTCTACCAACCATTAAAAGTTCTGGCTGCGACAGACAAGTTAGATTCTCCTAATTTCAACTTGTCACTCACATTAAAGACCACTATCTCAACTAGTCACCTTTGTAAAAGACATCTGTCTGCAGAGTCAATCAATCAACCCGACACAACCTCTCCACCATGGGCAAGACCAAAGAGCTGTCTAACAAGATTGTAGCCCTACACAAGGCTGGAATGGGCTACAAAACCATAAGCAAGATGTAAAAAGTAGACAACTGGTGGTGCAATTGTTTGAAAATAAAAGAAAAGCAAATTGATCATCAATGAACCTTGGTCTGGGGCTCCATGCGAGATCTCACCTCATGGGGTGAGGATGATCATAAGAAAGGTGAGAGATCTGCCTAGAACTACACAGGAGGAGCTTTATTTTCAAGACAGCTGGGACCACAGTCACCAAGAAAACCATTGGTAACACACTACACCGTAATAGATTAAAATCTTGCATTAACCAAAAAGTTCACCTGCTCAAGAAGGCACATTTGAAGGCCTGTTTGCCAGTGAACACCTGAATGATTCAGAGAGTGCTTGGAAGAAGGTTCTGTGGTCAGATGAGACCGAAATCAAGCTGTTTGGCCTCAGGCTATAAGAAGATTGTCAACACTCTGACAAAGAGCTACGTAATGTTGGTCAAGACCATAAGGCAGTTTAACACAACCAGTTCCACTCAGAACAGGCGTTGCCATGGTCGACCACAGAGGTTGGATGCACATGCTCAGCGTCATATCCAGAGGTTTGAAAATAGACATATAAGAGCTGCCAGAATTGCTGCAGAGGTTGAAGGGAGTGGAGGGTCAGTCTCTCAGTGCTCAGACCATATGCCGCACACTGCATCAAATTGGTGTGTGGCAGCAACCAGGTGTGGAGTCTTGCCTGGTCAAGCATGGTGGTGGGAGTGCCATGGTTTGGGGCTCTATGAATAATGCTGGCACTGGGGAGCTACAGTTCATTGTAGGAACCATGAATGCCCTTCGGGAAATGGGGCATAGAGCAGTATTCCAACATGATAATGACCCCAAACTCAGAGTTTTTGGACTGTGCTGGACTGGCCAAGCATGTCTACAGACCTAAACCCTATTAAACCTTAAACCTCTAGTGAATGCCAAAGAGAATTAAGACTTTAAAATAATGGAGGAAAGACAAAATATCGACAGTTTGGGCACAATTTGGACATTTTCATATTTTCAGCAGTTATTAGCAGTTACAGACATTAATTGCTGTGTGTAAAGTAATTTTGAGGGGACAGCAAATTTACAAGCTGTACACTAACTACTTTGCTGTATGAAAGTGCCATATCTTGTTGTCCCATAAAAAGATATAATAAAATATTTACAAAAATGAGTGTTCTTACTTTTGTGAGATACTGTATAAAGATTAGTTTATATATAAATGATCATGGCCTGTTTCATCCCTGCTTCAGGCCTACATTGAGCAGTTCAGGTTCAGCAGTGTTGTGGCTCACGACTTGCTTGATTTCTTCCTGGGCTTCTTCCCTGAGCTGAAGCAGAGCTGTGTGGCGCAACGAGAGGGTGAGCTTTACACACACACACACACACGCACACACAATTATGAAAACACATGGTTTGTTAAATGTTAGGATGTCATACAAATGTCCACCTTTATGTAAATGTAAAATGCTCCATATGAGAAACACATATATGTTATCTATATACAGTGCCCTCCATAATTATCTGGTTAAGATGTGTTCTTTAGCTTTTAATAAATTCAGTTGTCTTCCAAATAATATAGGACCACAATGAAAAAAAGGAAAATCCAACCTTTGATTCAAATGCATTTATTCAGTGCGGAAAAAATCCCACATAAAGAAATGACTCTTACACATCAAATCATGTGTGCCACAATTATTAGCACCCCTGATGTCAATACTTTGTACAACATACACCCCTTTGCCAACAAAACAGCACATAATCTTCTCCTATAATGTTTCACAAGATGGGAGAATACAGAAAGAGGGATCTTCATCCAGTGACCTGGGTCCTCTCCTCTGCACTCTCCTCTTCAGCTCACTCCACAGGTTTTCAATGGGGCTGAGGTCTGTGGACTGAAATGGCCATGGGAGGAGCTTGATTCGGTGTCTGGTGAACCGTTTCTGTGTAGATTTGGCCACATGTTTAGGGTCATTATTTTGCTGAAAGACCCAATGACAACCCATCTCCAGCTTTTCGGCAGAGGCCAGCAGATTTTGATTTAAAATGTCCTGGTATTTCAAAGCATTCATGATGCCATGCACCCTAACAAGTTTCCCAGGGCCTCTGGAAGAGAAACAGGCCCACAGCATCACCGATCCTTCCCCATACTTTACAGTGGACATGAGGTGTTTTACTGCATGCTTTTCCGCCAGACCCAAAAAGCTCTATCTTGGTCTCATCTGAGTTGGAACCATCATCCCAGTTGAAGCCCCAGTATAGTTTAGCGAACTCCAGACGTTTGTGTTTAAGATTGTGAGTGAGAAAAGCTTTTTTCCGTGCATGCCTCCTAAACAGCTTGTTGGCATGTAGACAGCACCTGATGGTTGTTTTGGAGACTTTGTGACCCCAAGATGCCACCATTTGTTGCAGTTCTTTAACAGTGAGCTTTGGAGAACATTTTATTTCTCTTACCATCTTCCACACTGTGTGTGGTGGCAAAATAACTTTGCTTTCTCTTCAGGCTTGTTTACCACTGTTCCAGTAGTTTTAAACTTCTAAATGATTCCTCTGACAATAGATATGCAGGTGCAGGTCGACACACATCTGCCTTACTTGAATGGTGTGTTCCTTTGTTGAAGAGTGGATAAGAAAAATGGCCTCTGTGTCATGTCATATTTATACCCCAGGGAAACAGGAAGTGATGAATTACTAATTAAATGTTCCTAGATTCTCTGATCAACTTTTTAAACTACAATAGAAATGACAGAAATACTTCAATTACATTTACTTCCTATGAATTGTTAGAGGTGCCAATAATTGTGGAACAGGGGATTTTATGAAAAATAATTATTTCTTAGTCAGAGAATGTTTTTCCCCTTGTTGTAGGTTACATTTTTCTACCATTTTCAGTGTGAGAGAATGCTTCTGCAATAAAAATTAAAAATATTTTAAGGCTTTTAACACATCTTTGCCAGGGGTGCCAATAATTATCTTATCATCTTAATCTTGAAACATTGTAGTGTTTATTATTCTAATTTTTATTATACGTACAACACTTTACAAGGTCAGGAGCATTATGTATTACCCTCTTAGGTTAGTCTTGTTCTCTGTTATTCTCATAACTCACACACCTACATGCAGCATTCCACTCTCTGAAGTGAGAAATGATCCAGGAGAGCCTTTAACACACACACACACACACACACACACACACACACACACACAAACAAACTTTTGCACTGGAGGCAAGTCCTGTTTTTTTATGGTTTTGTTATATAGGCAGGAAAATATGTGGACACACACACAAACAAACACAACATTCCGCTCTCTGCAGTGAGAAGTTATCCTAGGGAGCCAGCCATAACAACCAGCAAGGGGTCAGAGCAACATTAGGAGTGTGAATCACTGGAGCTCAGTGAATGGAAAGATGACTGTTCCTTTCTTGCCCCCTTTGCTCTGTGGCACAGGGCTGGAGTTTGAGCGCTGGCTGAACGACTGTGGCCCCCCTTTGTGTGAACCTGATCTTTCGGCTGGTGGAGTTTTAACAGGTCCGGTCCAACGTCTGTCTGACCTCTGGGGGGTGGAAGCCCCTGACACACAGGCAATTGCAACCTTTGACCTGTCCTCCTGGAGCACCTTCCAGACTGTGCTCTTCCTGGATCGTCTATTGGACCGGTCACCTCTACCTCAAGGTACAGAAACCTCATTATTCTACAGGCCTCAGGATCAGTTCTTCTTAGTGGTCTTTGGGTAAATTCTTAAAAGAATAACCCAGTGGGGATTTGCTGAAGGATGTCCAGATAAAACGGAGTGAATAAATGTCTTATCAAAGCTGATCACCTTAGAAAAGGAATTCCACTTGGTTTGCTTCCCCTAAGGTTTAGTGAAATCCATGGTATTAAGGTGAAACACACAGTGCACCACAGTCAGAGCTGAATCAGTAGCATTTGGGGGACCTGATCCTTAATATTAGGCATGAGGTGTTTATTTTATGGCTGATCTTTCTCCAGTGCCTTGCATAATGTTTGGGATAAAGACATATTTTTTTATTTACCCATCTGTTCCTCAGTGCAAAAAAATAAAATATACAATTCAAAAAATAAAATATACAATTCAGACATGATTAAAGTGCACATTTTCTGTTTCACCATATAGAACATAAAATATATATTGTTCCCCTCATTTCAGGGCACCATAATGTTTGGGATAGTGGTAGTAATGGTTGGTATATTGAAGCAATCATGTTTAGTTGTTTGTTACATAAACCTTGCATGCAATGACTGCTTGAAATCTGCGATTCATAGACATTACCAGCTACTAATAATTTTGGCGATGCACTGCCAAACCTCTATTGCGGTCAACTCCTCCTTATTCCGGTGGATATGTTCCTTTTTAGTTTCTTCTCCAGCATATGGAAGGTTTGATTTAGTTGATACTTAGGTTGGATTTATATCAGGTGACTGGCTGGGCCATTTAAGATTCTTTCATTTTGTAGCTTTGAGAAACTCCCATGCTACCTTAGTAGTATGTTTGGGATTGTTATCTTGTTGCAGGATGGTTTGTAGCCATTTACTGGAATTTGAGCATGTAAGCTGAGGTGTGCAATTACATAATCAATGAAGATGCATGTACAAGCCAAAACACCCCCACCACCATGTTTAACAGATAAGCTGGTATGCCTTGGATCTTGGGCAGTTTCTTTTCATCTGCTCACTTTTAATTCTTTAAGTTCTTTTGTACTTTCAGTTACTTGTACAGCAAACTGGTATCTGAGTGTCATGTTTCTGTGGCTAACTAGTGGTTTGCATCTTGTAGCGTAGCCTCTGTATTTCTGTTCATGAAGTCTTCTGCGTATTGTAGTCTCTGACACACCTACCTCACGAACACTGTTTCGGATCTTCTGTACAGAATATTTTCTATTTACCATAGTGAGGATATCCCAACAGTGGAGGTGTTCCTTGGACTACTAGTGCCTTTGCGATTATAGAGCTCACAAGTGCATTTTTTCTTCTTAATGATATTTCAGACAGTTGATTTTGGTAATCCTGAGGTTTGACCGATGTCTTTTTAATTTTTGTTTTTTAGCCTAATAATTGCTTCCTTGACTTTCATTGGCACAACTTTTCTTCAATCAATGGCAACTACAGACTCCAAATTGTAGAAACAAGCCTAGGCATCTCATGCCCGCACTAATGAAGCAAAGAAACACACCTGAATAATCACAAATGCCTGTGAAGCCAATTTTCCCAAACATTATGGTACCTTGAAATGAGAGGGACTATGCATAATGTGTTTTCTCTTAATGTCTTCATAGTGAATCTAAAATTGATCTAAATATAAATTTTATATTGAATATAAAATATAAATAAATAACTTTAAATTAAAGTCTGGTATGTGCACTTTTTCTCTCAAATACTATGGAGGGCACTGTACATTTACAATTTAATTTGCCCCTTATATGGTTACAGAATTCATTAAAGTATTGAACACTGCATAAACATACTGAGTGAATTCACCCAACGCCAGTGTGATGCCAGTACAAAAAACAACAGAGATGATTAAAAAAAAACTATAATAGAAGCTGCTTTATATGCTGTGGATAAAGTTTAGGCTAAAGGACCCTGGAATATTATTTTGAACATGAAGCATAGGAACATACTTCAGTGCTACTCTCATATTAAGATGGACTCATCTGGCTCTTTGGTTACAGAATCCATGTTTACTGTGTCATGGTGTCCTGGCCGTTAAAACTCCTCTGTTTTTCTCTCAGAGGTGATGAGTCTGCTGTCGACCTGTTACTCTGCCTTGTTGGATGGGATGAATGCAGAGGTAAGAATACGCTGGCTGCAGATCATAGTGCGGAACAGCTTCTATCCAGACCTGCATCAGGTTCGCAGCTTTCTCCATAAACATGTGAGTAAATCCACGCTCTGCTTCATACCACACTGAAATACACTGCCCGCCCAAAAAAAAGTCACACTCTTTTAATATTTACATTAACCACACATTCGCTGTGGCATTATTTCCATAAGCTTCTGCAATGTAACATTTATTTCCTTCCAGAGTTGCATACATTTTTCACCAATATTTTGTAGAGATGATAGGAGAGTCAGACCGCTGCACAAATTCTTCTTGAGCACATCCCAAAGATTCTGTATGGGGTTAAGGTCTGGACTCTGGTGGCTAATCCATGTGTGAAAATGATGTCTCATGCTCCCTGAACCACTCTTAACATTTTGAGCCTGATGAATCCTGGTATTGTCATTATAGAATATGCACATGCCATCAGGGAAGAAGAAATTCACCTGGTCAATCAGTATATTCAGCTAGTCAGCTGACCTCATACTTTGGGCACATAACGTTGCTGAACCAAGAACTGCAGCTCACAGATCATAGCACTACGCCCACAGGCTTGTACGGTAGGCACTAGGCATGATGGGTGCTTCACTTCATGGGCTTCTGTTCTTACCCTGATGCTTCCTTCAATCTGGACTTATCAGACCACATGACCTTCTTTCATTTCTCCAGTGTAATTTGTATGCTACGTAGTAAATTGGAGCCTTTTTTGTGATTTAGCCTCACTGATCAGTGGTTTTCTCAAGACCACAAAGTTTAATCCCAATCCATTGATTTCCCTTCACATTGTGCATGTGAAAGACCAAAGTTTAAAGTTTATCACAAAATGTTTTTCTGACCACATTTCACGTTTCCCCACTATACTTCCAGTTTTTAATAGTGCAATGGATAGTTTTTAGCCCAATTATAATAGTTTCAGCAATATCAGATGCTTTCTCTCTTTGATGCATGCCTAATATTTTACCCTTCTGAATCAGATTAGCATCCTTTCCATGACCACAGGAAGTTTCCATGATGCCAGCTCAAACATAATCATCCATGTAGTAATTATCTAATGGAAGGCTTTTACCCATTTGCATCATCACTTATACAGTGTCTCGTTGTAGATGTGCTTATTGCAGAAATTACTGCATGTAAGAGAGAGAGACAGATAGGGAGATAGACAGAGGAAGCATTTTTCTCATTAATTTCTCAGCATAGAAGATGTAAACGAAGCTCATCACATTCTTCAGTGTAGTGCCCGTTGCAGAGCTGCCCTTCTACAGGCCGATCAGTGGTGAGTTATTAAATAACGGTGCTGATGGAGGTGGTGGGGGTGATGGGGGGGGCAGTGGTAATGAGAGCAGTTGCTACAGCAACAAGGGCCATCGCCACAGCTGTAATTTGAGGAATACAGGTGTTGACATTTTTCTGAACAGGCAGTGTATATTAACATTTAAAAGGCGAGAGCTATTATTGCTGTTATGTAGAGGTGTAAAAAAAAAATAAAAAAAAGAATTCAGTTTAATGGGGTTGGCCTTTCTGTGTGGAGTGTGCAAGTTCTGCTCATGTTCATGGTGTAGGTTTAAGTCCCAGCCCAAGCACCACTGAGGAACAACCCCACTACACTGCTCCCCAGGTGCAGTTGATGGCTTCTTACTGCTCCACATTTCATTGTGGTGTACTTGGGTGTGATGGGTGTGTTCACAATGACAAATGTTCCCATTAACTTAATTTCAGACCATATTAAATATTAAAAACAAAGCAAATAACCCTTTGATACAGTATGAAGCACTGTATTGTAACATTATTCATTGTCCAATAAATTGAACAGGGGTTCGAACCACAGGACCTTCTTGCTGTGAGGTGACAGACCTATACACTTCACTAATATGCCACCATTGTTTCAATAATTCTCAAAAGTCAAAAGACTTTTACTTATTTTCTTAATGGCAAAAACAAAAATGTTGTACAAATACAATTTTTTTCTCCTCAGGGAAAGAGCCTGTAAATAGTAACAGTAACTCTTTTTGTTATTCAAATCACACTCAAAACACTAATGAGGTGTGGACTGAAAAAATTGCATCTGTTCTTTCAACAGAACTTCTTACTAAGTTACTAATTACTAAGTTAACTACAGCCTGTTTTTATCACCATCAATCAGTTCTGGGGTGTAATGAAGTCAGTGTAGTAATCGTATTGTGCATTCTTGTTCCTCCTCTAAATAAACTCCTCATTCTAGTGCGGCAGATGGTCCTCATGAATCTCCAGAACTGCAGTGCTGCTTTGCCTTGTCCTCTTTTTCACAAAATCCATCTGCCAGGTGTACCAAGGCTGTTCCAGCATTCCCCATGATTTGTCACGTCTCTGATTTTAGTGCTGGTTGTTTCTGACTTTGATTTGTGAGCTTCTACATCAAAGGGAAGTGTAGATCGCTTTCCACCCACAGTCCATATTTTCATTAACCCTTCATAGTGCTTATGACTCAAAGCATCTCTTCTTACACTGTGCTGGATTATTCCTCAGTAGTAGCTCTGTGAAACAAGCAGAGAGAATCTGCTGATTCTGTATTTCACCTCATAACACTGCAAAGTTTCTTTCGGCTTAATTACCAATCAACCTATTACAGTTTATACTCTGGCACTCTTTAATAATGATAAAT
>JBBIGC010037934.1:0-11906 GCA_037576955.1 Lepidarchus adonis
CAAACAACAATAAATAGAGCACAATAGAGAAATAAAGAATATAAGAAATATAAAACCTTAACAAACCTGTATAAAACTTATATAAAAAACCCTACTAAACCTATATAGTGCAACATTTTTCAATATAAACAGTATAAACAAATATAAACAATTAAATGTGTTAATTAAATGGTTAAATGTGTTACTTACCTGAAAAGATGAGGATAAATGAGAGGGAAAGTGGCAAGGTCATGGAGCTATGAGTTTTGAAAAAGTCCTGCAGAAATGAAAGAGAATTTTCATTAAATTAATGTTCAAATTACAGACAAATGTGTTACAAAAAATTTGCTGCTCTTATCATTGTAAGTGGTGTAATCCTTTGACTTGTGCAGGTGGTGTGTCTTATTCAGAGGACTGAGCTTAGAGCTGGTGGGGAGCTGCATTTAAATAGACAGTCCGCCTCCTACCTGAACCTATGTTCATTTTTCCCGGAATAAGGAATGACGCTGTCCACTAAGAGCTCAGGAATTCCACAAATTGGAAATACCCTTCTCTGATTCTCAACAGCAGGAGACTTTCCCCTCTTCCCACTCGGATTTTCCTCTGCAGACAACAGAGAGGAAGCGAGCAGGAAGTTGGTCAGGAAGCGTGGCGTCCTAAAGTTTTTTATGACATGCTTAAGGACAAAAAAGTTCCTGATATATAATAATAATTATTTTTATTTAGAGTTAGGAATAGAAAAAAACATGACGATTTATATAAAACAAAGCCCGACCAACACAACAAAACATTTAAAGAATTAAAATCTGAAAATGCTGGTATGAAAATATGAAAAAAAATAAAAATTTTGCTAATTTGTGCATAAATATAGAAAATTCTAAAATGAATAGATTTAAATAATAATAACTATTTTATTGTATTTTTTCATAGCACAACACTAAAGATGTGACACTTTGATACAATGTAAAGTAGTCAGTGTGCAGCTTGTATATCAGTGTAAATTTACAGTCCACTCAAAATAACTCAACACACAGTCATTAAAGTCTAAACTGATGACAACAAAAGTGAGTGAAAATGAAATCATCTTCCACATCATGGATGTTAGAGACTCTTCCACCGTCAATTTAAGAATGCCCCACATATGCTTAATAAGGTTTAGGTCTAAAAACATGTTTGGCCAGTCCAGCAACTTTACCCTCGTTTTCTTTAGCAAAGCAGTGGTCGTCTTAGGGGTGTGTTTGAGGTCAGTATCATGTTGGAATACTGCCCTGCGGCCCAGTTTCTGAAAGGAGGGGATCATGCTCCGTTTCAGTGTGTCACAGTACATGTTAGCATTCATAGTTCCCTCAGTGAACTGTAGCTCACCAGTGCTGGCAGTACTCAGGTAGCCCCAAACCATGACACTCCCACCACCATGCTTAACTGTAGACCAGACACACTTGTCTGTGTACTGCTCACCTGGTTACCACCACACATGCTTGACACCATCTAAACCAAATACTTTTATCTTGGTCTCATCAGACCACATGACATGATCCATGTCTTTAGTCTGCTTGTCTTGTACCAAACTGTTTGCAGGCTTTATTGTGCTTCTTGTTTTCCTTCTGGGATGACACCCATACAGACCAATTTGATGCAATGTGTGGTGTATGGTGTGAGCACTGACAGACTGACACCCCCTCACCTCTGCAGCTCTCATACATCTGTTTTCAAAAAATAAACTCTGGATATGATACTGAGCATGTGTACTCAAATTCTTTGGTCGGTGATGAGTTAATTTAAGAGGTCACATTTTGTTGTGGTGCACGGAGTGTGTTCACCGATAGTCACTTTCAAATCAAATAAAGTTAAGGTTAAAGGTTAAAAAAAGATACAATATATAGCAAAACATAACCTTTAATTTAGTTATTAATATGTTGTTTACAATAATCCTGGTAGAAGAACACAATGATGGTTCTGAAGCAATTGAACTAGCTGAAGTGGCAAAATACAGGTATATTTGAAAGGTTCTGATCCGAAACAATATATATTCATTTTGGATGGATTATTTTGTGAAAAAAATAACAGTTAACAGACAATGTTAAACACATGTTTAAGTTTCTAATAAAGATTGCATCAATCCTTTTATAGCATTTATATACATATGTTGTATTTGTAAAGCTCTTTACTAGCAGCATATACATTATATGACCAAACGTATGTGGACATTTGCCCAACACTGAATAAAAGCTTAATCTCATTGCAAAGTAATTGACATTAATATGGACACCTCTCTGATATAACAGCCTCCACTCTGGGAAAAACTATCTACGAGTTTTTGGAGTGTGTCTATGGAAATTTGTGCTCATTCTAGCTAAAGAGTACATTAAAACCCCTATAACTCACCCCTATTGGTCCTGACTCTAAATTTGTATGCAAACTCAGAATCGAAGCTGGTCATACTAGCTGAGGTGGAGCGTGTACAGGACCAACCAACCAGCCGTCAGTCAAACAGTGAGATTTCCTGTGTTGATTGGTCCAGACACCAACCAGACAGAGGATGCATCAGTGATTGGTCCATCGTACATTAGTGTCGCCCACCCACCAACAGCAGCAGCAACCGACCTATAGAATTAGCATGACTGACCGCGCTCTAGGCTACAGCCCTAACACGAACCCAAGTTTGGCGAGCTATAGATGGGGAAATGCATACACCAGACACTCTGGCAAGAGGCGAGGTTGGTGGCTTAACAAGGTGAATAAAATAAAAGGAAATCTGTTCTGCAGTCTTTTGGGGTGAGAGGTGAGTTTGGCGAGATAACGGGGGCGAGCTAAAGGGGTCTGACTGTTGTAAAGTCTAACACTGTTAGAGGAGAAAACCTGGTTCACGGTCAATAATAAAATAACTAGCAGGTCAGAAAGTTATGGTAGCATTCTCTTACCTTTCCATGTTATAAACTATACTCAGTGTATCATGAAAAAGCAGAGCATTTTCAAAAGTTTTTAATAACGTGTTAACCCATCAAATAATGGATTTGCTTGAGGAAGGGTTTGACAATGCTTAAGCTAACCCAATAACATCAAATTACAATGTATTGTTTATGCATTTTAATGCTTGTTTAGCTTTTAACAAATAAAAACTTATTTTAAGAAAAGTTGTTTTGCTGTTACGCTTAAATAGCAGGATCTCTGGGGCATGTGGCACAACTCTAGGATGTATTATACCAGTGCATCAGCGCCAGTACCATTCAGTCTGCAGAATGCGGCTCTCCACCATTTCCCAGAGGAAGAATTGTTACTAGAGATGAATGTTCATATTTTATGCCTTCTCATGGTGTAAAAAACATATAAGGCTGTTGCTAGTAGCAGAAATTAGAATAAGTGTATTTTTCATCTCTAGTTTGTGATCTAAGTTAATATGCAATTGATTATAATTGTTCCCATATTCAGTTTCCAATTTGGAACCAGCAGTTGGGTATTTGAGAAGCCATCAGAAAAGCCATTTCTAATTGCATTTATAATACGGCTGCAGTCATTATTAAGTCATAAATAAATAAATAAATAAATAAATAAATAAATAATCCAACCCACTTCTTTAAATGCAATGTATATATATATATATATACATATTTTTACACACACACACATATATATATATATATATATATATACACACACATATATTTATAAATAAAAAGTGTTTTAATGTAACTATAACTGACAGTAAGCTGTCTGTTGAAGAATCTCAATACAGCTATGTTATTTCCAGTGACGGGCCACGGCTTTGTGCTCTCTGACCTCAGGTTTAAGACAGGAAACATTTCTCTGAAGGTGTGTTGTGTGCTGGGAAGAACAGCAGGATATCAGTGCTATTAGCGGAGCTACTGGTAGTAAATCTGGGAGTTCTGCTGCTTCTGGAAGGAAACCTGGGCTTTTACACTGCATGTGAGGAAGCTGGGCCTAACACCTCTTCGGCTGACAAAACAAATCATAGGTAGAATGCATATACATACATGAAGAAAAAAGAATCTTTTTAAGAACTGAAACTAAAATGAAGCTTGGGTTTCTTCTCTCCAAGCTCTGTTCATATAATGGAGATTATTTATTGACTGAGAAGTTCCATCATTTATTACTGAATTTCCCCAACCATACGCCACAGCTTATACATTGATTTTGCAAACCTGGTATTGAGTGCGGTTTGCTTAAATGATTTCAATAAGAGAGAGAGAAAGAAAGCGTGGAACTCAGATTGTTCAAAGGGAGTTTGAAGTCTGAGCACACAGACCGAGTTCTGTCAGGAGACTTTAATGGACTCCGGACATGAATGGGCGTGTCAATGGGCGTGTAATGGGTGCATCCAGTTTTAACCAGATTTCAGAGTGGCCACAGAGTCTGGATGACAGTTTGGAGAGTCAATCAGGTGATGTGACGTATGTTTGAACATGTTTAGATCGAAATTGGTGTCCTGTTGTCCTTGGGGGCAGGGAATAAAAGTTGTTTTATGATAATGAAGCTTTTGCTTTTGGAGACTGAAAGATACAGCTTACAATGAGTTAGAGTTACAAATGTGTCAGGTTTTTCCTCAACTCTGAGAGCAGGAATAAGAGATTAAATATCGAAGTTAGGGTTTGAGGCTTTTGTGTAATGTCCCGTTAAATCTGTTCTTTTTTCTGACACTAAAAATTAAATAACTTAAACACTTAAGTGGTTTTGATCAGACATTAAATAACTTTTGCACATTAATAATCATAATAAAAAGGTTGCGTAATAGTATGTTCAATATTTACACAAAGAACTGCACTGTTGCATTTTTTGTGGGTAGCACAAAGAATAAAGGTTTCCTTAGGGGGCTTTATTGTGCTACTCCACTTGCTGTCTCATCTGTTTTGGCCCACACTGGAAGTGCCAAAGCGTGTTTTGTTGCTGACCTTTACTTCAGGGTGTTTGCACAGAGCCACATCAACTTCCTCTTTTACAGATTCCTCACCTCACCTTTGACAAAAGAGAACAATAGACTCAACCACACACAGCATTTTGAATAAAGACAGAGATAGATTCTTTGTCATTGTATCAGATACAACGAAAGCTCCAGCAGCAGAATAAAGTGTACATACACAAAAAACGTGATAGAAAAAAATAGAAAATAGACAGAAGGGGCAAAGTACAGTATGATAAAAATTATTCAGTACTGGACTGAGGTAGATGAGGTGAAGTACAGAACTTAAGTATTTAGGTGTGTGAGGTGAGGTACTGAGATGAAAATAGAAATAATATAAATTGTGAGGTCTTCGTTTTGGTAGAATTCGGTGCAGACAGGTAGCATGAATATACTGAATTTAATCAAAGTCTTGACTGAAGAACATACACATGAAGCACTCACAGACAATGTAATGACGTAGTACAACAAATGACAACCATAGACTGAAACACAAGGATATATATAGCTGAACTAAAGAGACACCTGGAGAAGGGGCAGTGACAAGACAACCACATGACCAGACAAGAACACATGACATGGGAACCATGACCGAATCCTCCCCTAAAAAGGCACCACTTCCAGGGGTACCAAAACATGACAGAGGACTCAAACAGGACATAAAACAGAAGCAGACAATGACCAAGAAAAGACCAAGGCACAAACTAACAAAACAGATCTAAGCATGAAAACTATGACCTAGACATGAATACATGACCTAAACTTACATTGAACAAAGGGCAAAGACAAGACAAAACATGAAAAACGCCAAAACAGAACATGACACATGGACATTGTAAGACAGACCAGAAGACTAAACATAACGCCAAGAGACAACCAGGCATAAAAACCAAACCAAACTAAAACCTGAATGGGACAAAGGACAAAAAACAGGCCAGAACATGAAACACACTAAACACAACAGCAGAAGGCACGGATACAAAAATATTGGTGCAAAGACCACCAGGCAGATTTACAGACATGGGCATGAACACACACAAGTCTCTGGGCTTAAATGAGGGCACTGCAACCTTTCCACCTGGACAGTACTGGGACGTACCAACAGCGCATCCTGAAACTGGAAGGCACGCAGCAGGTGTGCACGCAGACACTGGAGCAGGTGTGCACGCAGACACTGGAGCAGGTGTGCACGCAGACAGTCATATGAGCTGGTAGTGAGCCATTCCTAACGCTCACTGAATTGGAACGCGAGCCGCCCTTGACGCTCGCTGGATCATGAAGTGAGCCGTCTCAGACGCTCACTGAATTGGAACGCGAGCCGCTCCTGACGCTCGCTGAAACATGAAGTGAGCAGTCTTCGACACTCACCGAATTGGGACACGAGCCTCGAGCTATGCCTTTCCTCCGACCTGCATTGGGGTCGGTCTCCACCACGCCTCTTCTCTGGACCGCAGAGGGATTCCGTCCCTTACGGCGCTTAGCCTTCCCTCGGCCCCGTTCAGGAACTGTCAGTGGAACAGCGTCATGCCGTCCAAGCTCAACGACACTGTCCACCCACCTGGCAGGCCTGAGGCTCACCGAGGCCCTCAAGGCTCTCTCGCCACCGAACTCCACCAGCCCGCAGCCTTCCATGCTGCGGCAACGGCACGCTGTGTTAGCCTGTCGCTAACTGTGCTAGCATGGTTGCTATTGTTCGATGCTCCAGCCCTGGTTCTCCGACTGCGCTCATTCCTCTGCCTTCTCCCTCCAGAGGCTCCTCAGATTCTCAGCTCCTCGTCACTTAAGGCATCAGTCCCTGACAAAGGATTAACAAGGAGTGTTGACCTGAACACCACCTCTTCTGGTCGCTCAGTCCCTCGGATGCCCATAGTATACTGCGGCCCCCTAAAAATTTCTCCCCTCTGAAAAGGCCTGGCTCTCAAGGCCAATTTTGATCCTGGAAGCGGGAGGCGATTCTCACCATGACCTGGACGCCGGTAAGACCCATCTGCTAATCCCATATTTCAGTCGTTTGTTCTGTGAGGTCTTCGTTTGGTGGAATTAGGAGCAGACAGGTTGTAGCATGAATAATACTGAATTTAATTAAAGACTGACACTGAAGCACTCACAGACAGGGTAATGACCTAGTACAAAGAAACACCTAGTACATAGTACAACAAACGACAACCATGGACTGAAACACAAGGATATTTAAAGCAGAACTAAACAAGAGACACCTGGAGAAGGGGCAGTGACAAGACAACCACATGACAAAACCACATGACCAGACAAGAACACATGACATGGGAACCATGACAGAGACAAGACAGCCACATGACAAGGAAACACATGAACATACAAGAACACATGACAGACATGACATGGGAACCATGACATACACTGTGGCCATTCCCCTATTATTTTATTTTTTATTTTATTAAAGGTACTTTCACCTTCATTTTCACACCGTTAAAAAATAAGCAAAAAAAAAAAAACTGGATTAAACCACAAACTTTCTTAAGATGATCCCCTGTATTTGGCACGTCAACCCAAGGTAATAGAGGAGTGCTGGCCTTGCATCCTATGAGGAACCTTTGGCTTGCAAAGAAAGAGGATTTGCCGTTGCATCCAATACCTGCATTCAGTAGCCCTCCAACAAATGCCAGGAACGGACACAGATTAAAAATTAATTATTAGTTAAGGTTTACACTGCTTACTAGAATCTCTCCAGCCATTTTCAAACCTATATGATATGAAATCTATTAGCTAAGCCAGCACTACAATAAGGGTGAGTAGTTTGGACAATGTTCAGGCAGAAATAATGTGTAACGTTAACTGACAGACAGACAGAGATAAGGCTGACGAATCCTGGAGGATTCTTTTAAGTGTCACTCTCTTTTCTGTTTCAGACATTGTGAAACTCTTTAACCCGGAAGTCCTAGGCCCCGCCCCTGTGTGGACCTTAAACGATTACCCCACAACTGTTAATGAAACTGGCTTCAACTTAGCCGTCACTGGACACAACACTGTGTAAGTGCTACACATACGTCTACTAGTGGTGGAAAATGGTATTACAGCACACAGCCTGGAATTTGGGCAACTGCATAGAAAAATGATATAAAATTGGGCTTGCCAGGGTATTAATGGGATTGGGCACCAGCAAAAATGTTGTTTTTGTCATCTGAAATAAACACATCCTCTACAAAGACACATAGTATGTGACCAATGGTTTCCAGACTTTTGCAAATAACTATGAGATACTTTATAAATGGTGTACTATTGAGATTTGCGGTTAGTGTGTGATGCTCAGCTCTTTTGTCTTCCAGAAATTTCTCAGAACAGGCCAGAAACATGATCGACACCTTCAAAACCTACCCAGTATGAATTCATAATTTTCTAGACCTCCTTACATATTTACACACACACACTGGCCTGCGATTCAACAAAATATCATACTGCAATGATTTCCAGGGCTTGAATTTTGAAGAGGACTGGAAGCTGGTGACAATCTTAATCGGAATGAATGACATCTGTGACTACTGTAAAGACAAAGTAAGTACCCCACCCCACCCTACCCCCCAAAAAGTGTTAAAACAACAAAAACAGTAACTTTTACTTATTTATGGCACCCTCTACAATTATGAAGTATGAAGCTAATACATACTGCCAAGTCAGGCCCCTCCCTGGGACCCGAAGCAAAACTGAACCAAGGGGCTTCCCCCTGGGTTCGGGGGGCTATCTTGGGGGCACCTGGCTATGGGCTCTTGCGTGGGGAGGGGTAACTCTGGGTCTTAATTGCCTGGCTCCACCTTCCTTCACCTCAAGCCTTCGCCTCTAGAGAAGTCTTAATAAATGAATTCGTTAACAATATTATAATAATTAATTGTTATCAATGTACGTAGGTATGTTCCCATTCCCATTGTATCTATTACTGATATTGTTTAACCATGATACATACTGTATGCTGTTCCCATTGTTTCTCTCTCTCTCTTTTCTCCTCTGTTATTGTTCTCTGTCTGTCCACTCTGTTCAACTTGGCAAGAGGAGGAACAACCAAAAATCTCACTAGTTTAGGAAGAGTGTTTCAGAATCGCCCTAGTGTAAAGCAAAACTGCCTCAACACTACAAGCAACCAGAATTCCCATGCTGTTGGCCAAACTATCAGCACAGAACAGGTTAAAAATAATTATTACAAAATGAACCAAGGGGTCTTTCTAACTGACCCGTGGGCCATGTAAACCATGAACCATTGCCACACATTACAGTGCTTCCACTTCAGTCCTCCCTCCTATCTGCCGGTGTGATTTTTCACTTTGTGCATGTTCATTAGTTACTTGGTTCTTATTTCCAGGCTCCAGCTTATGAACTATGTCACCATTTGGTGTTTAAGGAATGCAATAAAGAGCTATAAATACCTGGCAACCAAGCAAGATGAGGAGATACCAATAGATACAGGGAGCAATACTCACACATAGAGTTACTGTTATTTACTGACATCAAAGCTGCTCCGAGGGTTTTCTCTTTTTATTATCAGAAGGAAAGTTCTGCTTCATTTCACCATCCAGGTTATTAACATGGACACCTGCTTTGACACGAGGGGTAATTTGCGTTGTCATATACAACGTGTATAGTAAACGTACAGGATCACCCACCTCTACTGTATAGAAAATTTAATTTCAACTATTAAAACTTTTCAGGAGGTATGTGTAAATAGGTGCTTATTACCTTTTTGGCTAGTTGCCCTTAGTTACAAAATCTTTCCGATCACTCCCTGGCCCCTCCTCCCGTTTTAATCACATTCCTTTATCTACAAAAATTTCGTCAATCACTATCCTGACCTGAAGTGAAAGTGATTATTTGTCATTGCGAACATCACATAAAGTTTTTAATAATTTCATTTTCATGTTTCTGTGTTTCATTGCCATGTGGCCCTATGGTCATGTTTATGTGTAGTCCACATGTCCAGGAAAACTTGTTTTATGTCTTCTCCTATTCCCAGGTGTTCTGTTTCTAGCCCTGTATATACGTCCTTGTGTTTCAACGTGTCCTTGTCTAGTCCCTGTTGTTCTCACCTGTGTAAATATTTCAGTTTTGTTCCATGTTCAGAACTAATTGTCCAACATCAGTACCTGACCTCACTAATGTTCTCGTGACTGAATGCAATCACATCCTCACAGCAATGCTGTTATTGTGGCAAAGCGACAAACTCCCTCTTTTAGAACGAAACGTGTTCACAACATGTGACAATGCTGTTCATATGAGTTTGAGAACCTGTTCTTTGTTTCTTTGTTTACAGGAGCTATTTACAGCTGACAATTTCATCAAATACCTCACCCATTCTCTAGATATGATGATGAATGAGGTAATAACCATTTCCAACATTTCTTTATCACTTGTTATAAATATGCTGTTTTTATTACTGTACCTTTAAGAGCATTACATACAGTGGTGCTTGAAATTTGCGAACCCTATAGAAACTCACTTTAGTCTGTTCGTCCACACAGAATGGCTTGAACTCTTGGATGTTGGCAGGTTTTCGTTTGCTTTAGGTCTTTCCACAATATTTTATTTTGGTTAAGGTCAGGGCTTTGACTTGGCCATTTCAGACATTTCATTTTCTTTAAATATTCTTGGCAGAACGACTTGTGGGTTTAGGATCATTATCTTGCTGCATGATCCACTGTCTCTTGAGATTCAGTTCATTGACAGATGTATTAATATTTTAGAATTCTCTGGTATAGTTCAGAATTAATTGTTCCATGAGTGATGATAAGCCATTCAGGCCCAGATGCAGCAAAAAGTGCCAAACCAGAGCACTCCCACCACCATGTTTAACAGATGAGATAAGGTGCTTATGCTGTAATGCAGTGCTCTTTTTCTAAACGTAACCCTCTTCTTTTAAACCGAAAAGTTATATCTTGGCTTGATCTGTCCACAAAACCTTTATTTGGAACCGCTTAGACTACCACAATCATACAGTTGGAGTTATATGTGATGGTTGACCACTTCTGGGTAGTGTAGTGCCTTGTATTTCTTCTATTAAACTGTTGATTGTTGGAGTCCTAACTTTTTAGCGATGGTCTTGCATATGTTTCCAGCTTTATGGGCACCAACTCTTTTTCTCAGGTCCTCAACATCTTGTTTGTTCGATCCATGACATGCATCCACAAATGTGTTGTATTTGTGATCAGGCGTTGCTGGATTCCTGTGCTTTAAACAAAGCAGTCTCCCAATTACAACTGATTGTCATCCCATTGATTGAAAAAAATATAATTTATCTAATTTTACCTTTAAATTATATGATTAACTAAAGCCTTCACTTACAGATATGTTATTGGATCTTTTTGGCAATACTATATACATGACCAAATATAAGAATTTTTATGGCATTCGTTTAACTAGGTTGTCTTCATCTACTTTTAAAACATCAGGTCACATTTGTATAAAAAATATAGAACATCTTATCGGGTTCACTTATAACCTTTCAAACACCACTGTATGTAAATGAGTTCTGCACTGATTAATTGCCATTTACCGCACCTCAATGATAAAACAGCCTCGGCTCAAACACTTTTAACTTCAATGAGAATGGATGGAGCTAAATTACTGCAGGTTCTGTTTTTGAAGTTTAGTTTCTATAAGACTAATATATTGTGAAATGTTCATATGCTAGATTCTTTAAAAGAGATGATTTTTAATGATATTTTCCCTTTAATTAATTTATACTGGCAAATCATATCTTGAGGCACTGCAGACAATCATCTCATTCCAAGCAAATCGAGTTTTCATTTCATGTGCTGTCCATCTGTCCATCTGTCCATCTGTCCATCTGAAAGGTTCCTCGACTGATTGTGAACGTTGTGCAGATTCTCACCATGAAGCCTCTGAGAGAAGTGAAGAAACCAAACCTGGGCTGCGTACTACAAAAGTAGTGTCTGTCTCTCTCTCTGTCTTTCCCCCATCTATCTATCTATCTATCTATCTATCTATCTATCTATCTATCTATCTATCTATCTATCTATCTATCTATCTA
>JBBIGC010037941.1:0-11905 GCA_037576955.1 Lepidarchus adonis
ATACACACACACATGTATATGCCTGGTATTTATGTTGTTTAAACAGACCTGAGCTGATAAAATCATAATTAAAAATAATTGGGAACATCTAATGCACTAATAGCTTTAGCAACAGGCCATAGCTCTTCTTGTTCCTTTCAAAGTGGACTGTATGTTAGATTTTGTAGTAATTTACTCCTTTCTTCATGCCTCTATGCGTTAATTGCAGATATTAATATGCTATCCTTAACACCAGTTTTGCTTAATGTGTTATTATTATTATTATTATTATTATTATTATTATTATTATTATTATTATTATTATATAATTATGGTTAAATATTTTTCTCCACCATCTGCATATTTTAATGAGCTCTGCAAGACTGTATGCAACAATAATGACTCAACAAATCAATAATGAAATGTGTTTTTATTATCGAATTTCATTTATTTCAGCACTTTGTTGTTGCTGCTTTAAGGTGATTGTTTGATTCAAGGTTAAGGCCTATGAAACATTACTCTTGGGTGCACCTAGAGAGACGAAAGTCTAGATATGTTCTGCTAACAATGAAGATCTGTCATTTACATAGATGACATTGTGCTGTAGGAAGTGGATTGGAACTGATTTGTAAACCAATAAATGGGCTGCTTCTATGAACGCGTGGGGTTGGTTAGGACCACAGAAGCTGTGGCACTGCTTTGCTTGAGAGAATGTTATATTGAGGATCCTGTTTTGAAAAGATCTCTCTCGGTGATGAAGCCGTTTTAAATACACAGGTGGGAAATAGTTATCAGATGAGACCAATCCAAATATATTTTTAAGAGAACTTCGTTTTCCACATCAGTCTTCCTGATAAGAATCTGCTGCTAGCTGGGTGGGATTTTCCATCGTGCAGAGATGGTCTGGCTGAGTTTTCTGAGCAACCACTGCCAAATATCTCAGAGAATTAGTAAGAGTTTCCGAACGTCCAAGACAAATATGTGGGCAGGGCATGTGATTCTTTTATGAAATGTGACCTACATGAAGATAAATGAAGATGTCACCAAATTTAGATTGTTTATAATGTCACTATATATCCTTTAATATTCAAAAGCTCAGGAGTTTACACTTGCTGTTGTTACAATTACAAACCCGATTCCAAAAACGTTGGGACACTGTACAAATTGTGAATAAAACTAGAATGCAATGAAGTGGAAGTTAAAAGTTATAAAAGTTATTTTATTCAGAATACAACATAGATGACATATCAAATGTTTAAAGTGGAAAAAAATTATAATTTTAAGGGGAAATTTAGTTGATTTAAAATTTCATGGCATCAACACATCTCAAAAACGTTGGGACAAGGCCATGTTCACCACAAAAGCGTCAGAGACATTCAAAATGTCTCACTTTCAACATTTGATATGTTATCTACATTCTATTCTGATTATAATATTGAAATTTGAAACTTCCACTTCATTGCATTCTGTTTTTATTTACAATTTGTACAGTGTCCCAACTTTTTTGGAATCGGGATTGTAAAAGTCCTGTATTATGGATAAATAAACTGTGGTACACAAGCTGTTAAAGTTTCATTTACTCCCCAGTGTGTACAGTCCATGTCTGGTAATTAACCTGCAAATGTTCATTTTGAAAACCAATGCATTTACATATGTCCGTCAGTTCAGTCCACAGCGGTGTGGTTCTTTCCTTTATTGCTGAAGTAGTGTTGAGCCCACAAAGGTTTTTGTATACGGCAGCATATAGGCCAGTCAGTCAATACAGAGCCAATTTACATACATATCTATTTTTATATTTTATTACAGCCAGTTGACTCTTTAAAATCTGTCAGTTTTCCCACTGGACAGCTTATACTGCCATAAGTAAAAACAAGGGATGTCATCGCCATGGGCAGCAGCTCCGTCTGCGGCTTGTTTCTCAGGGTTTCTTATTGATGTGATGGGTTCTGGCAGCTATGGTTCATCTATGCATATCAGTTGGTTGGAGTTCCTTAAAGCTACTTCTTAGAAAATGCTGCCTACACTCTTTACAGATGAATATTCTCAATTTTTCTTGTATTACCCCATTCACACAGTTATAATGTTTCCTATTTCCTCTTGTTTGAGAGATGTTCAACCAAGTTTTAGTATTCCACAGTTTTTCCAGTTATTTGTTACAGCTGTCTATAGTGTAATGAAATGTGTTCCTGACATAAAATTCTAATTGAGTTTTTCATAAAAGAATACCCCACTCGTACTTTGGGGAGGTATAATGTAAAAAGACTAATTAACTGTACACTGCACGACTGTAACTGTCTTTACATCCATGACATCATATTTAATAATGATGGGAATGATGCTGGACTTAACAGAATACATTTTCTTAAATAGTTCTTTACTTGTATGGTTCTTGGGGAAAAATTGGTATAAACATTGTTTACATTGTCACAGATTTATCAAAAACATTTCTTTAATGATTCATGCATTGAAAGCTACTTTATAGAACCAATATTTGTGCTGCTCAGTTATAGTTGAGCTAAATTCAACAATTTGTTCTTTACAAACACTTGAGAGACAATGGAGGTGAATGTAGAAGCTGCTCTTTTGTTGTTTGGTGTTTTTGTGCCCCAGATCTACTGAAGGTTAATGGCTGGATTACCGAACATGCTGAAGGGTCACTGTGGCACTAACCTGTGCTCTGCTCACTGTTGGCTCAAAACTGTAGTTGTTTTAAGTATTGAATGCTTTTCTCCCTGCATTTATTTATGGAGTTCTACACTGTCATTGACTGGTTTAGTATCTCTGTCTTGTGTATACATAGGACGTTAATTAAGTGCTTCTTTACCTGGCCTTGGATGCAATAAGACATTTTGTCATTTCTGTCTTTGTTTTGTCATCTTACTCTGAAATTATTCAATATTGCTTTTATTGAGTATAAATGTTTTTACTCATACAGGCTACCATGATTTATGAAGCATGATTTATAAATCATGCTAAAACATGGACATTTATGGCTAGTAAAATTCAAAAACTATCTAGCATGTTCAACATAACAAGTGGCAGTCGTCTGTTTCTGAGGAATTTACAGAAGCAACCTTATCTGCCTGTTTCCAGAAACCAATCATTGCTGATGCTAGTTCTTTGATATAATTTGCTTGATATCATGATTAATGATTTGACTATTTAAGTATAGGTTTGGGGAATTAGTGACCACTATATTAAATCAGTTGTTTTCAGTTGTGTCTCTGCCCTTGCACATCTGACATCATTAGCATTATCAAGCCATTCATGGGTTGAATTAGAAACTAATGTAATTAATTGGTTATTTTTAGCTATGCAGCATTTGTAAAGAAATATCTTTTTTGGGTCTTTTATGAAACATATTTTTGTATTTTACATGTGTTCACCTCTGTTGGTTATCACACATTTAGAGAAGTCAGTGTGTCATTTTCTCCTGAGGCATTAGCAGCATAATTAAGCCATTTCAGTAGTCCGGTTACTGAGTAGTGGGAGAGATGGGGGCAAGTGCATGTGTCCTAACCCACTCCTACACTGCAGGAGGACCTGATGAGCTTGCAGATTTAATGAGATGAACTTATTGAACAGGCTGTGTCGGGGAGGTTTTTGATGGAGTTGATGGAAACACTGAACATCAACATGGGAGACATGTTTTCAGTTAAACATGGCGGAGAAAAAATTAGGACTACATCGCTGTGTTTGACCTTTAATTATAGTTATATAAAGCATTTAGTAGGTGTTCAGCTACATTCTGCTACTGTATATGACGAATGCAGCTACAACAAAAGCATGCATATAGCAAACGGCAGTGTCTCTCGTGGGAGTCCAGTATTACCATGAAGCAGTTAATGTTTTAACTACATTCTACTATAGTATAGAAGGGCCAATGGGGGCGAGCTGACATACTGTATTTCATACTGACAACCAATCGAACCGAATAAAATAATCCACATAGAATAGAATTGTGAGAATACTTGTGATTTACACCCCTAACAATAAAGTTTACATTCCTTTTTCTTCCAGAAATAAAGAAAAAGTGTTATTTCATTCTAATGATCACTTAAGGGGTGGCAGTGGCAAGGTCTTTGTTGTGCAAGCTAGCAGTTAGTTAAATATTGTTTAAGCTGTCACAGGTCAAGGTGTTAGTATGAGAAGAACCGTAGCTCTTTTAAGTCTTCCAAACACCACAGATCAGTTCATACGGTGAAAAATGCTCATAAATTTTAACCTTGGCCAGTGGTCTGTCCCTGGTGTGTCTCTGCTGGGTGTCGTTTCTATTTTGGTCAAGTTTATTTATTACTGTCAGGGCGATGTCGCTGGGAGGGTGCTAACAAGATGCCCTGACCTTTCCACGGCATGAGTAAAGAAGGGCACTCGTTGGCAGCCTGCTGTGCCAGTCGAGGCAACACCCTACACAAACAGCTGGAGCACCATTGGGGGGTGAGAGCTAAGAAAGCAGTGAGTTAATACAAAATTTGAAAATGTTACTGTAATTATGGGACCCATTTTAGAAATAAAGACAAAAAAATCCCAAACTATTTTTCCCTGGAGCAGACACTGATTCCCATTAAGATGACAGGCCACTTCATTAGGTTTTTTATAGCTCCCTTTACCGTATACATCGATCAGCCCCAAATACCACTTGCCTGATATCGTGAAGGCTTCCCTTTGTGTCCTCAGCCAGGCATGGACTCCTCATGACCCAAAATGAGGACTCTATGGATAAGACTACCTTGTCTAACACTTCCCACTAATGCTTGATTAGTTTGAGAGTAGTAGACTTTGGAGGCCATATCAGCATCTTGAACATTGACCTCTTCCTCAGGCCGTTTCAGAAAAACCTTAGCAGTGAGGCAGTGCACATCACATGGTCTGCAACAATGTTTAGGTAGGTGGTACTAGAGGTGGACGATATGGCAAAAATATCATATTGCTTAGAGATTCCATTCCCACGTGATATCCTTCCAGATTCTTCTCTTCAAGAAGCACCTCAAGACTCAACTGTTCCATGCCTACATAATCTGTCTCCACCTAAATACTGCCTAGAGCATCTTCCCAGATATTAATGTACCACTTATATTTCATGTTGGAGCACTAGGCATCTGTATTTACGACTTAAAGAATGTGTGTAATTTTTTTGTAGCGCTCACATCTGTGCTGTCATGTGCAAACTTGTGAAATGCTTGATTATTACTGTAGCTTGGAAGTCGCTTTGGACAAACATGTCAGCCAAACGAATAAATATAATGTAAATATAATGTGATGCTGTGAAAATGTTCCAGATACAGTGTCACGATTGTTTTTTTTCCTTCATCTGTTCGGATGAAACGAATGAAAAAGAGTGTTTGAAATAAAAATCCAGATATCCAAGAAATTAGTTTTTTTCAGTGTTTCTAACACAAGTTCCAACAGTGTTTTTAAGAACTGATATCATCAAGATATGCTCAGAACATCATAGTGTTGCCACAGGTGGTATTTATCCCAGTAGCCTCTACAATAATGCCAAGACCCAAGGTTTCTAAGAAGAGTATTGACCACTGCCTACACTGGCCTGCCAGTTTGACCTTCCTGGTGTTATCTCTTCCCAACTTTAGCAAACTTTGTCCATTTTTTTTACCCACTTTTACATACAACATTTTGGTCCACTCTGCAGATGTAAAGTTATCCATGATCATCCATCTGAGGCGGCATGGTTTGTGTTGACCAGCCTCTAATCCTTAATCAGTAGCTGGATCTGTCCACAGGACTCTGTTGACTGGATATTTTTGTTGGTCTATTCTCATAGCTGCAGTCTATTATTGTGAACTACAGTGAGCACCTACGTAGTCTGTGGAGATAAATAAAAGGAGGTGGAGTGTAGATACAGAGCTGGTTGGTATATAGTCACGCTCTGATATTGCAGAGTGAAAATGACAGTGGCATTGATGATTTTTGGGTTAGAGCAGACGAATTCTGACCTGTTTTAGCCATGAAAACTAAACCTATGATTAACCTTATTATTTATTTGAATGTAGTGTAATGATCTACTCATTAAATAATATGCAACTAGTTTATTTAGAGTTTTATCCTGTCTTATGTGTCAATTTCTTTTTAAATGCCGAAAGGTAAAAGGTCTTGTTAGTGCATCATCCCAATTTTAGCAATTGATCACCATGCACCTCCAGACGCACAGCCTGTTAGTCAGATTGAGTGCGTCTCCTCTGGCAGTATTATATTCGCTCTCTGCTGCTGAAGCAGTAGCGTCCTGACATTGGCTCTCAGACACAACTTGCAACCAGTTCATCAGACCCGGTGTCCCTCCTGTGTTACTATGGCAACAGCACCGAGGGAGAGGCGGTGTTTCCTTGGTGGAGCCGGGCAGTCCAGCTGTACACATCTGTTCAGGACGGCTTCCTCCCCAATGCCCTCGACCCCTTATATCCAAATGCTGTGTAATTCAGCTTAATTAGCAATAGTCTCAGCAACAGCATAGATTATCGTCCCCCCTCTGCTGCCCTATGCTTTTTTCCAAATGAGCTTTACTTAGTAACTCTCTCTCTCTTTACCTCTCTCTCTCTCTTTTATATTTGTGTTGTCATGTCTCTGCCTTTATCTTTACATACACAAAGCATACATTAAACTTACTTTTATGTCTATTCGTCTGTTTATCTTGCTCTCTCACTCTCTTCACACATACTCTCTCACTCTCTTTCCAGGGTGTTGGCCTCTCAGTCCATGGGCGGTTCCGTGTGGCCACTGAGAAGACACTGTTTGCCATGCCAGAGACTGCAATTGGTGAGAACCACAGTAGTCTGCGTTTTCTGTCTGTCCTGTGAGACCCCAGTGCATTAATAATGCATGTAACCAGACACACATTACAGCCCATCCAGCTAGATCAGCCCAGCTGAGCAGCACTTAGTACAGCTGTACAGTTCCACTGGCTTTTATAGAACCGGCAACCCCCACATGTCTGGGAAATACCTTGCTCTAGAGTTTTTTCCAGACCTGGCCTTTGCATGGGACGTAGTTTAGTCTGAATTTAAGTGAAGCTGGTCATTTTCATCAGAATAAATCCATCTGAAATGATGCTGAGCATTCTGTTATTAACTATTGGGAACATTGTTAGGAAGGAAGAACATACTGATGAGTTTATCATAATAGTAATACAGTATTATTACATTTTTACCTCAATTTAGAGAACCTTAAGAACAGAAAGACTAGAAGTAAGATTTTAGTCAGGGTCAGCACTAGATCAAAGGAAAGATCTGCTCATCCAAAGCAAATCCTCCTCCCCCCACAACACAGAGCAAAATATAATAGCACCAGAATTAATCTTATAATGCGGCTGCATATGGCTGCTGTATGATGAGCTCTTTTAACTTTCTACCCAAATTTCACATTGAAATCTGCTTTACCTTTAATTAGAATAAAGAGCCAAAACATTACTACTAATGTGACCAGTACTGTATAAGGACTCCTCTTATTTAGTGACATAGTTGAACTGGCTTTTTATAATACAATGTGGTCCCAAAATATGCATAATACCATTTAGTGTGTTATTGTACCCATAACCGATTACTGCTTCATCGCTCTGTTTTGGAGAACATTTTTGTCTGTGCTAAGTAAAATACATGTGACGTAAATATCGAATTTCACCTCAACCAACATGCATTTATTATTTTCTAAATGAAGATGAGTATATGTGTGCTACAGAAAACACACCTCTGCACATTTTAATGTTTAATCTGTCAATTTAACACTTTGGCTAAATATATAACGTGATTTGTGCAAAAGTTTTGCCTAATTTACAGATCCTGATTGAGAAACATCAGCAAAACATTTCATCTGACCAGGGGTTTAAATTTTTATTTACAACTGTATGTATGTTTACAGAGAAATAATTCCTGCTATCATTTACATGAAAAAGTTGGTAAATTAATCACATTACTTTTTTTTTCTTCTTTTTTTTTTAAACCAGAGTAACCATTACCACCCGCAGGCCTAGGACTAAATGAAATGTGCAGGTTTTTTTTCTTTTTATTGTTTTTTACCCTAACCCAGGCCAATCACTAAAGACAAGGCAAAAGTGAAAGGGCAACGGTAAAAAATACAACCAAACAACTAAAAATAAACCTTGTATCTGGTGATATCTATGAGGCCGTAACTACAAGCACTAGACAAAAATATTTGTTTTCCTGATTACATTCGGTTAGTGGAAAAGCATGGGTCTATGTAGAAATGAGCGGCAGTTTCTCCACTGTAGATTAAAACACAATTAAAAATCAAATACAAACTACCTGTAGAAGGCGAACGATTATGAATTTGCTTTACCCTTTAATCTTAGAATCGTTGCTTTGTGTACAATCCCGTGTGGTGGATTACTTCCAAACTGCTCTCACATTAAGGAACTGTCAGCAAATCCTGTGTAGGTAATTACCAAACCTGACAGATGGCTTGCAGCCTAGGGTGAGTGCAATCAATTAGTGACACTGCCTTAATTGTTTAATGGTATTAACGCAGCTTTAGCAACTACAGTTTCACTGTCCTCTTTCTTCAGCTCAGGGATTTTTCACACAACCCCCATCCCACCTCCACTGATGGTACTGTTTATCTCTCACAAAAGTTTTATGTGGAAACTGTACAGAGGGGTTAGTGGGGGTAGGGGGCACTTGTCAGCTGGGCCTGCTGTTTGGAAAGCGTAGTGTGCTAAAAACGGCCCATAGCCGGCAGCACCAGGCTCCTCCTGCATGTGGAAGGAATGCACCCCGTGTACTCCGCAAATCAATCCACCATTAAAAGGTGCGGGAGACTGGGCCCTTGCCAACCCATCCCCTTACACGGCTGCCCAACGTATTTTCCTTTCATGACCTGTCAGCTGGTGTAAGTTACATGGAATTCTCAGCATTTGCCCTGTCCAGCTGCTCGCCCAGTGACCTGTGTTTCAGATATTGTACTGGTTGATGATGGAGTAGTTCTGGTTGGCACCAGAGTAGCTGCATACATTGATTGCAAGGGATTATTTGACTAAAATGCAGAATCCAAAATCACCCACCGTATTTGTTCATGGGGTAGAGGACGGAACAGCATTAGACTAAAACAAACAGGCAATATATCACATTTACTTTCCAAAATTCTTCAGCTCTGCCTTGTTCAGAAAGGTCATTGTTGTTATGGTGTACTAAGCTTCCCCCCAACTAGCTTAGTTCAGGAAGTACACATTTGTTTCTAGTGGCACTGATAAAAGATGGTGCATGTATGTTCATAGTAACTGAAGTGTGGAATTGTGATAGTTGCTATATCAGGGGGTCTGAATATCTACAAACCCCATGTCTGGACATTGTGTAAAATGAAATAAAAACAAAAATCTAAATCATTGCATCTCTAAAACAGCAGGTCTTATGAAAAGTTCCACATATGCAGTAGTTACAAATGAAAAGTGTTTCAAAGAAGGACAACTGGTGAAATGGTGACAGGGTCTTGGGCGCCTAAAGCTCATTGATGCATGTGGGGGGTGAAGGCTAGCAGGTCTGGTCCAAGTGTTCACACTGACTCTGATAGTAAGGTGTCAGGACACAGAGCGCACCTCAGAGCTGATTTGTTAATTAATTATTAAGCAGAATCAGAATCAGAAAAACTTTATTGTCCCTGAGGGAAATTGTAAATGTAAAGACTGCAACATAGAGACAATGACATTAAAATAACATGCATCCTATAGTAAAGAAAATACAAAGGTAATAAATATAAAAGGTAATAAAAATACAAGTTAAAGAGAAAAGCACAGTACTACAAGTACGAGGTAGAAGATAACCAAACCAGAAGGTAACCAAAACTAGAGGGTAAAAATCAGTGATTTTTTATGAACAAGCAGTAAAGATAATGTATGATGTATATTGAATCTTAATCTGAAGTTACATTGTTTTGATACTTGTTTATATTGCCAGTTATGGGTTTGTAAATTTGTTCTGGAAATGTAGTTTATGTATTGTTCTTTTTTTTTTTTTTTCTCCCACAGCCAAACCAGTCTGTGTGGTATACAATTGAAGCTCCACAAAATCTATACATTTTAAACACAGAAAATAATAATAATAATGATCATAATTAATCATAATGACTCATAAATGATTAATTGTTACATTAATTGTCCTTAATAGCAAGTTGTTTTGATAGTTTTCTATAACCAGTTGGGGATACTGGCTCAAGTAAAAGTACTTTATTACTGTTATAGTGACAGTTGAATGTACATTACCAAGCTAATTACACACTGCATTCACCATAAACAGCAAGATAGGTGGATTGGGTGAAGAAAACTGGTTAATTTAATTAAACAAATAGTAAATTACCAAAAGATAAACATTATGTCTTTTGTCCTCTTTTTTTAGGGAGGGCAGTGAACAAGTCGGATAGTTACTCCCATCTTTTACCCTGTGTGAATGCTTTTAAATATTAAAGACATTCTGCGTTTTCAATTGTACATTATCTCACCTGAATAGTACTTGAAAGAGATGCTTGGATCCTGTGTAATTTTCGCAAGAATTGATCATAACATTTTCAGACAAACAACACATTAAATAATATTGCATAGATATTAAATACACACTTAAAGCATAATTGGTCATTTAATTTTAGGACTATTTTTTTTGCTTTAGTTAAAAAAACAAGCTTCCTCGTGCTCTTTCACTCTCAGCTGCCATACCTCTCCAGCAAGTCGGTTAAGCACCTTGTTGAATCTGAAGGACTTTTCACTCTTATTCAGATGTGCCTCAGAGCTTACGGTGTCAGACACAAGCCTATTCATAGTAATGGTAGATGTTTTGGCTCTGATGTATATATTCCAACCTCTGAAACATGTCTTTTGTTCTTTGCGAATGTGGAAAGAAGTAGGTTGCACGAGGCTGAAGCAAAGTGTTCTAGACAAGAAACTATAGGGAAGCTCTTCAAAAGAAAATCTTAATTAGAAATTGCACTTTTAACCGTAAATGAAATATTCCTTATTTGTACAATGATAGTGTATGGATGGTTAAGTGTAGCATTTTCTTTATTAATAGTTTTGTCAGGTTTTACTTCAAATGCGAATTCCACTTATTTAATATAAAAACAACTTTATTTAGTGTTTTGATGAGAAATATCTGTAGAGAATCTTCTAATCTGTAATTGATTTACAGTAGTGGTGGTTAAACGTAAGGGGTAATTGTTACCACTGGAAATATCCATGCATTCTGTTATTTAACTTTTATACGTAATGGTTGAGGGGGCAGAAAATCTGTATTTATTGCTATTTTGTCTTATAACTTAATGTATGTATTCCTCTGAATAGCTTTTTCATATTTATTCAAAACTATCATAAAGCATTGTGCATTGTATTCCTAAACATTTCATGGTATGACGTTCTGTGAGACAGTTTTCTGAGGCATTAGACTATTTGCAGGTCTGATTTTGTCTGCCCGACTAAGTTTTTCGTCAGTCAGCACAGTTCCTTATTAAACGCGAAAGATAGCGTAAGGATGCACTGACTGTGGGCCACAGCAGTCTTCTATCTGCATGGAAGAGGAATGTATTGACATTATGATGTGCGAAAGTACATGTATCATAGTGTGTGGTTTTTAAAGACCTGTTCTGTAAGCACCTCATGGTTGTTAGAACCGGTTAGAGAGCAATAAATGCTGTCTGCAAATGCATTCTTGTATTATTCATAAACCCTAGCAAGCCCTAAATGGCTGTGAAGGACTTGCAATAAGTGGTCCAAATATTACAAAGTAGAAATGCTGAGATTTCATCTTCCAGACTCTAGTCATGTAGTGAACCAAGAGGAATCTCCAGCTGAAATGTTGCACAAATATAATAGCACTATTCTATTCGTGATTCGTGATTCGTGTTTTCCGATCATTGTGAATACCACTGCACACAGTCACCACAACGAAATTTGTGCTCTGCATTTCACCCATCACACGTG
>JBBIGC010037952.1:0-11905 GCA_037576955.1 Lepidarchus adonis
TATAATGTCACTGGTATTGAGCTGCAAAGGCTCCAGGGGTGAAATTAGATTCTTCTACTTCAGATCAGTAAATTCAGCAACACTGCAGCTAATAACATGGGACGAGTTTTAAACTTAAATGAACATTTTCTGCAGCTTATAGAATGAGGTCTATAATGTGGGGAGGTCTATAATGTTGGGAGGTCTGTTGTTGGGGAAATATGATATTCTTATGCTGCTGGAGGTATTGAATGATGGTACAGAAACAAACACAGAATTTATCTCTTGTGACCAGCCTAAAACAAATCTGTGCATGTTTAGCTGCACAAAGCTGATTTTTTGCCAAGAGATTCATTTGAAAACCAATTGTAATTGTGGCCCATGTTAAAAAACAAACAACCAAGTATAATAAGCAACCAAATATGTGCTTGGAACACTGGAAGAAATGAATATGGCCTGATTACTTTCCTTTTTGTTGCATCTGGATGAGTTTTTTTTATTTTTTTTTGAGAAAACCATCCCACAGAGCTTCCTCCTATCTGCTTAGTTTGGTATCTTGGCTTTCCATCAGGATAAATAGTTTTATGTCACATTAGGAATTCATGATGTTAGAATTACTCTCTTTAATTGATGTGGTTAAAAATAAAACACATGGATTGCTAGTTTTTTTAAAGGCATGCTCTGCAGTGTAAACATTCTTCACAAGGGGGCGTTTTAAATGCTCAAGTTGCCTAGAGCTAGCATTTAGACAAGTTTGACCATTTCTGCTCCGAAAGACCGCAGTGATGACATGGAAAGTTCAAGATGTAAATGTTTATTTAGTTAGGTTTGTCATTTTATTTTAGCAGGTTTTACTGAACACATGACCAAATTCAATGGCTTGGAAACATGGATTTCCTTTAGTACCAGTGACTGCAGTGTTTTATGACTTCTAAATACAATTATTATATGGAAATAGTCTGGAGTGTGAGCTACCCTGGTGTAGAACCTTGATTTTTATAGCTTTGTAGACATGTTTTTATATCTCCTTGTGATTTAAATTTAAAAAATGAAAATAAACTTTTTTATTATTTTTTATAGTTAGCCTGTGGAAAGTGCTGAGAATATTATTTGATTACCAGTGTAATCGATGTTGACAGCCCTAACTGTGAACACATAACGGACAATGGTCACTGGCACAATGCTGCAGTGGTTAGTGCTGTCTTCTCACAGTAAGAAGGTCCTGGGGTGCTGGAGACCTTCTTGTCTAGAAAGCGGCATGTGTACTGAATGACGCCTATTACCCTTACTGTAAACGGTCAACTTTCTTTTAGCTTCGAGTGACACACACTTCCGGAGTCTGTTCCTCACACTCATCATTAAACTTGCTTTCTCCTGAGTTAAGAAGCATAGTCACTACAGTTTTTCTTTATCTGGGTGCTTCCACATTGGCTGAGTTTGAGACGACTTGGCTGCAGTGCACTAGCCTCACCTTCACATCCCTGTTCTCCATTTTCTTTTTTCCCAATGCTTTATACCTGGACAGCTGATTGGACACTGAATCTTACTGGCAAATGCATGGAATGTTTAAATCTGAATGGTGTTAGTTGGCACTATACAGATGTTTTAATGGTTATAAACTTAAAAACAGCGCATTTATTGGAAAACTTTGTCATTTGATGTGCATTCTGAATCATTTTGATATTCATGTTTCTGAAATGAATGGATATTTGGTTAACAGGAGAGAAAAGAAAATAGGGCGTCTGGTTTTCACCTCCAGTTTGATCAGTTAAGCATCCTTAGGCACATAAACTACCAAGCCTCCAAACCAATTCAGCGTCATCGGGCAGCTCTGCGTGTGGACGTGAATATGAATCTTCACAAATGACAACCCAGATTTTAGAGAAAAAGCCAAATTTTGGGGAATTGGTGTATCACTTTCACAAAGACACCATCATCCTTTAAGCAGACTTTCATCATGGCAGCATCGCTGTGGTACTCATGGCTGTTTGCTGCGTGCCACTATACGATGGCATCAGCAGAGAGATTTTCTGTTTTGCTGAAGATAATCAGGGTTATCCTTTTGGCAGTTTATATTCTAAATTTTAGTATAACATGCTTAAACAGGAGCAAAACTGTAAACCCCTTGCTTTTTAACAGAGCTGCATTGTTGGCTCCCTGTCGCTCTATAATGCACATCCCTAGATGTGAATATTACACTGAATACTTTCTTCACTTTGCATTATCTGTGATAATGCTGTGTCACATGGGTGTCTTGCATTGTTCCTCCTCTCTCATCCTTCTTTCATCTACATTTATTCCACGCTCCTTCTACCTTTTGACGCCCACATATTAACTAACCGTCCCTCCATCCTACTGTCCCTGAAGGTGAGGCTAGTGCCCGTCAGCTTTGAGGACCCTGATTTCTTGGCGTCCTACGAGCAGTCTGCGGGTCTGTACGCCCGTTACCAGATGACCATTCATGGCGACGATCCATCTGAATGTGAGGAAAGCCAGGTACGACGGTAGTGTCTTCTTCACGCGACACCATTTTTCAGTGCCAGCACTGCAGATTCACATTTCACAAACACTTGCACGAGTTCCTTTTCTCCTTCGTCACTGTCAGCATGTTTCAGTTCAGGCCAACAAGAGCAGCATTATTCAAACGCAGCAACCAGTTTCAGTTTATTTTACATACAGTTCTCTTTTTGTAGTGTATCCATTCAACTGGCCATCATGTTTGCTAGGTATTTATTCAATGTTACAACATAACTTTGGGCAATATGTCAAAAATACTTCTATATGAATCATGATATTTAGTCTTTTTTTTGGAACAGACAAAAAGTAAATAGTTCCACATATAAGTAATGTTGTGAAAACGATAGAAAATGTTTTTTACTAGGAGTTTAACATAATCCACTAACCTCTAACAAACCGTTCTAATTATGAAACATGCAGTTGTACGGACAGCTGGTTAGAAGAACAGGTTTGGTTCCAGAGCTTCTCTCCAGGCCTTAAACCGTTACATGAATGTGAAACTCCAGCAGAACCTGGTTTAATGGAAGAAAGGACTGATTGAGGCCAAACCAGGTATTTGATGGAGACTACAGTAACACTGGACTCCGTGAGAAGAGATCTGGAAATGGTGAAGCTACATTCACATAGTCAGTGTTTACTGGATTACTTACAGTTATACTAGTTATAATGTTTTTTGGAGAATAAATAGCTTAAAATATAATTTTCTCAGACTTTTGCACATTGCACATGTTGTACATTTTTGCTAAAACTTGTAAATGTTATCAATTTCGCCAGAACCAAACCAAATTTTGTAATCTGATGTATTGTAGACCGTGCTCACTGCAGAAAAGCATCTTGAGGTTCTTCCTTTTCCTGGTGATGTGTTCCCAGGCTAAAATGGTGAATGGGTCTCCCAGCAAACCTGCAAAAGCTTTCAGAGAAAGCGGAGTTAATGAACAAGAGAATGAGAGAAGGAAAAATCACCTGGAGAGAAGCAGGAAGCATTAACCTGTAACCTGGGAGAGGTTTTTGTCCCCTCAGGCTTGGAAACTGACCCAGTGCTGCCAAGGTGGCTCTGCAAATTAATAAAAGCTCCAGCTTATAAAACATGGCTGCGAATAAATAATAAAAGCTGTCAGAGTCGTCCATCTCACCCAGATTTTTTCCTGGTGCCATAACGGCCTTTAAAGCAGGGAATCCGTGTGCTGGTAGGGAGTGTGTTTGTGTTAGACCAGCTCCAGCCAGTGTTTATGTCCTTGGGACAAACACACTGTAGACAGGAAAAAGAGGTGTTGTGTGGGATGCAGGGGTAGTTTGAGGAAATACTTGAGGGATTTACTGTGAAGCAAGCATAGTCTAGTATTTTCCCTGAAGAACTTTATTTTTTCTGTAACCAACTTGCTTATTTAATAAAGTTTTCCATGGGATCATAAACAAGCAAAACTCTTTTTTGTTCTAAAACAAGAGTTTTATTTATGTAAATAAGAACCTTTCTTGTCCCTGTCCATGCCCATATTTGGAAACTAAGCTACAGCTTGGCAGTGTTTCCAATTAGGACTAATTGTTTTTTGATAGGGCAGCATGGTGGTGCAGTAGTCATCACTGTCCCCTCACAGTAAGAACGTCCTGGATTCAATCCCTGGGTCACAGGCATTTTTCTGTGTGGAGTGTACAAGCTTTTCCTGTTTTTGCATGGGGTTCCTCCGGGTGCCTCCGACAAACCAAAGGCCTTGTGCTTTAGGTTGACTGGCTACTTTACCCGTGTGTGTGTGTGTGTGTGTGGGTGTGTGGATGGTGAGCTATTACCTGGCCTGTAGTCACTAGGGATTGGCTCCAGCTTCCCAAGCAACTTGCAATTGCTAAAGTGGTTTGGAAATTGAATGAAATAATGTTTTGCAATGTCACAAACACAAACTCATTCAAATGTATATGTCTGTCTGTGAAGCTTTGTTCAGTTCTCTACCAGCACTTAGCAGCTGATGTTCACACAAGGAGGTGAAAATATAAACACTGCCTTCTTTTTCCTGCTCTAGCATTTATGATCTTGTTCATGTGTCCTTTAGCTGATTCTCTAAAGTAGCTAGAAATATATTTGTACAAAAACCAGAAAAACAATCAGCACCTCCTCCGTTGTTTACCGCATTGTTAGCCTTGCTGTTAGCAGTGTTGTTAGTCGCATTGTTAGCTGTGTTGTTAGCCGCGTTGTTAGCAGTGTTGTTAGCCGCGGTGTTAGTCATGTTATTAGCAATGTTGTTAGTCGCATTGTTAGCTGTGTTGTTAGCCGCGTTGTTAGCAGTGTTGTTAGCCACGTTATTAGCAGTGTTGTTAGCCGTGGTAATATGTTATGAGCCATATTGTTAGCATGATGTACTGTATACACATACCCACTGAATGTCACTTTTTTGGATATAAAATGTTCTGTGTTTCCAAGTTTTCAGACTATGTTGCTCGTACCATACAGCTGTATTGCACACTGTACTATAGGGAATGCTTCTTTTTCAAAACTGCCTTTACACCATTGGAGAGTTTGCCAAAAAAGTTTCTTAAACTGCCAATATTGGTACAGCAGCATCTGTATTGATGTGTGTATTTTCTAGGGTCACAATAATTTGTCATACAGATTTTTTACTTTCCTTTCTGTTTTTCTTAAACAGCATTTCTGTACTTCTTTAGAACTTCACAAGTCACTGGATTTTATAATCACATCAAGATGTATTTCCCTGCAGAGTGATTGAATGAATCAAGGAGAAAAGATCCTGAAGGACTGTTCAGGAGAAGTTTTGTGAGCGCAAGTAGTGGGCTAAATGAGCAGAGGAACACACTTTACAGCTGGACTAAGTTGATGTTTTAATGTGCCTAAAGAGTGCTCAGCAAATATTTTAGCCATCAATGCTGTGTATGAATGTGCTTGTAAATGAAAGACGACTCCTTTCCTGTTTCACTGATTGTGAGCAGATGAGTCCTTCTGTATTTGAGTGAGGAGTGCTTGGAGGACATGCATACAAAAATGTGCAAAACTTCTGAGTCTGTAGCACCAGTGATGTGGAGTACAGCAGGAAACAAGATTTTGTTGAAACTATTAGCCCAATAAATAAAAAGGCAAAGTGAGATTAGCATAAAAGGTTCAGGTAGGTGTGGTTGATATGGTAAAAATGTCATCTCATGATACTTTAGGAATTTTTTGCAATATGCAATGTTGTAATATGTGTTTTCATCATTTGTTGAAATGAAACTAGTAAAAAAGAGGCAGCAGTTTGGGGAAAAAAATCAGTAGTAAAAATGATAATATTGTCTAAACAGTCAAATCTGATATTTGACCAAAAGACATAAACAGAATGATATTGAGGATTGTGTTTGATGATCTTTCCATGCAGAGTTGCAGAGTTCATAGATTTAATGATTTATCTCAGTCTTGTCATATTTGTTAGACAGTTCTCTGGTCTTGTCCATGGTGGAGGTTGGAGTCTGACTGTTTGAAGGTGTGGACAGGTGTCTTTTATACAGATAATAAGTTCAAACAGGTGCCATTCATAGGGGGGTAACAAGTGGAGGATAGAAGAGCTTCTTAAAGAAGTAGTAACAGGTCTGTGAGGGACAGATTTTTTGCTTGTTTGTAGGAGCTAAATACTTATTTTAAAAATCATTCAATGTTATATTCTGGATTTTTTGGATTTCTCACAGTGAACCTATGATGAACATTATAGACTCTCATATCTTTTTTTGCAGAATCTGTGGCTGCCAAATGCTCCACTGTTTATTCAGCATCCTCCAGAGTTATTGGCACCCCGGTTAGGATATAAATACTATAATGAATTATTTTTTAAAACAAAAAAAGGGAAAAATCCAAATTTTAATTACAGTACATTTTTTCACTGAGGAAAAATCCCTCAGATTTAAATGAGGTTGAAGTCTGGGGATTGAGATGTCCATGGGAGGAGCTTATTTTTTTGTGAATTTTGCCATATGTTTAGGGTTTTATAATTCTGCTGGAATTCCCAGTGATGACCCATCTTCAGCTTTCTGTTCGGGTATTTCAAGGAGCTCATGATGTCATGCACCCAGGTTCCCAGGGCCTTTGGAAGAGTAACAGATTCACAGCATCACAGATCCTCCACCATACTTTACAGTGGGCATGAGGTGCTTTTTCTCATACTCATCCCACTTAGAATTTTGTTCCAAAAAGTTCAATTTTTGTCTCATCTGACCAAAGTACATGGTCCCATTTGAAATCCCACTTCTGCTTAGCAAACTCCAGATGTTTATGTTTGTGATTTTTCTTTGCATGTTTCCTAAACAGCGTGTTGGCATGGTGATAGCATTTTATGGTTGTCATGGAGACTTTGTGACAACAAGATATTATTTGGCAAAGTTCTCTAACAGAGAAGAATTGTAGAATTTTTTTACTTCTCACACCATCCTCCTCACTGTGAGGAGTCCTCGTCCAGACTTGTTCATCACAGTTCCAGTTGTTTTAAATGTCTTCATTATTCCTCTGACTGTAGATACAGGCAGGTTTAGGCCAGTAGCTGTTTTCTTGTAGCCGTTACCTGACTTATGAAGGTCGACACACATCTGCCTTACTTGGCATGTTCTCTTGTCTTTCCCATGTTGAAGAGTGACCGATAGGACTCTGTCACATCATATTTATACCCCAAGGAAACAGGAAGCCATTCATTACTCATTTAAAGTTCATATTTACACTGAGCAACTGAGCAACCAATTATTTACAAAAATGCTTCAGTTACATTTATTTGATAGGCTACTTAATCAGTTTTGCTGTGTGCATTGCATTTTATAACAGTTTATTTTTTAAAACTAATTGAACCTCAAAAATAACATCTTAGAAATAGTAAAAGTCAATTTTATTTTTTATTTTATTAGGAGTATAGTGTTCTCTCACTGGCTGAGGGAGGTAACTCCTGGCCCAATCACCTAACCTTGCAGGCCAACTTTGTGCCCTGAAGCAGTAAACTGTAAGAGGCATTGCATTGCCAAGGTTGATGGACGTGAACTCTAAACACAATCTTGAGTGACTTTTTGCTTGTGAAAACTTGGCAGACTAATAAATAATTGATGTGTGTGGTCACTTGTGTGTGTATGGATTTTACAAGTTTAAAACCAAAACTATACCCTGCAGTATTCATGAATTCTTGAAAAGTGTTTCATAAAGGCAGTGGTTCTGTGTAGAACTATGACCACTCAAAGAACCATTGCATTAATTATTGCTTGGTTAATGTTGTCTTAACAGTTCTTTTGAACACACACCCTTTTTTTGGTATTACATTTACATGTATTCATTTGGTTGATCTGTTTGGTTTCCAGGCTACAGGACCAATCAGGTATTTTATCTGCAGGACAACACTGAAGTGAGTGCTGCTATAAAGACCAACACATTTCCTCTGAGTCAGTAAATACAGACTCAACACGGAGCATGAATGGAGCATCACTGTTCTCTAAGCAGTTCCAGTCTTTCATAGTCAGATTTTGAGGACATTTGGTCGACCTGCTAAGCAGAACTACCCTGCTCCCTTCCTTTCTGCTCCCTCCACACCTTTTGTGCTGTTCTCTGCAGGAACAGCAGATGGAGGAAAAGCCGTATGGAGCCACTAACGCTCTGACTAATTCTCTCCAGCTCTGCCAGCAGAACCAGAAGTAGCTCACTGTTGTTGTGCAGCATTTAAAACCACAGGACCCTGCTTTCTTCAAAACCTGTGTGTGTGTGTGTGTGTGTCTTGGGGTGGGCAGCAGCAGAAAGTTGTGTGTTAGTTATATTGAGCTGTTTACAGGTATGGTGTCTTTATTGACCTGTAATGCGGTAAATGTTCCCAGACAAAGCTGGATGCAGATGCATTATCACATACGACACACTTTTCAAGGAAGTCTCTCTCTCTCTCTCTCTCTCTCTCTCTCTCTCTCTCTCGCTCTCTCTGTCAGCAGTGCGTCAGTGCAGAATACCCTACCCTGCATCGCTAGGGTCGTCATGGACTGCAGTGTATGGAGCCAACACACGCACACACACAGAAAATGAACTATAGCTTCTTTTAATTGCTTGTTTGTATAGTTGTGTATTCTCTCTGGGCCTATTAACATCCTATGTGTTGGAACTGGGAGTCCTGCACTTGGACAGGGTTCCTGGCCATTTTCAGCTGTGTGTGTGTGGGGGGGCAGAAAAAGGTTAAGGTGTGTGATCACACTTTTGGCTGGCTCTCCCGCTCTATGAGGTGAACTAGCAGGGGGTGAAGATAACACGGATCCCTGTGGCGCCTGGAGGAGTCGTTTATTTGGAGAAAAAAAAGAAATAGATGTGTGTGTGTGTGTGTGTGTGTGTGTGTGTGTGTGTGTGTGTGTGTGTGTGTGTGTGTGTGTGTGTGTGTGTGTAACCCCAGTCCTGAAAAAGTTGGGACGCTGTGTGAAATTTTAATCAAACAGAATGCATTGGTTAAAAAATTAAAAATATTTAATTCATAAAAGATCATTTTATATAAGATAATGTAGCTCATTTTAAATTGGATGCAGAAAACGCCTTTAAAAAAATTGGCACAATACCATGGTGTCCACTGTGTAGCATCGTGCATCATAGCAGCCGGACTCTTACAGTATGAGGTTTATCATCGTCTTGCTGAAATATGCAACTTTTTAGTCTGTAGTGTCTGTGCTTTCATCAAAGAATTCTGACAACAGAAGGGTTTTCCACTTTTCCACGTTTTTGTTCTACAGAAGATGGTGGTGTTTCTGGATCATGTTCAGATATGGCTTCTTCTCTGCGTGATGGAGCTTTATCCTGCATTGGTGAAGTATTTCTGGAAGTCCAAGCAGTGATGTTCTTGACTGAATCAGTCTGTTTAATGCAATGCTTCCAGAGGGCCTAAAATTACAAGCATCCAGTTCTGAGTTTTGGCTCTTTGCAGATTTTGGAAATATTTTATGTACTGTGGTTTTATATACTGTAGGTAATGAGATATTCACAAACAATATTTAAAAAACATTGTTCCAGTCTGTGGACTCTGACATCAGACAATCTGATGCACTTCAATACCGCATACTTGACTGTGTCTATGTCTGTGATGCATGTAATCACAGTCACTTCTGATAAAACTCCTCGTAGGTGATGGAGAACCTTGCTGTAAAGCTCTGGTAGGCCAGCGTCTGAAATGTAGTATGGAGGGGGCGTGGCTTATCCTAGCTCTGTATTCTCTGCACTGATTGGCTGCTCATCAAAAGCCATGAATTCAGTTTCTCTCACCGTATCTTTTCCACTTTCACTGTGTGGAGTAAATGTGTGTCTATGTAAAAGTGTCTCCAGTATGTGTGTGTCCATAACCATGGACATTCCAGAAAAGTACATCAATTAGATGGCAGCATGTGTGTCTAAAATCCCAGTATTTGCCTCAGAGCTACTGGGACCATCACAAAAATCTGCATAAATGAAGAGTAAGGTTTTTCCCAATTGAAAATAACTAGATTGCCCTATTCTACATGACTGGATGGTTCAGGTCCAACTTTGTAGCATGTTACTTTCATTTTAAAATAAATCCATAATGACTGACCTAATTATATGAAACTGTTACATTCTGAAAATTCGTGTTTTACTCCTTCAAATGACAGGATACACTATGAAACAAGCCTCTAAATGTTGGGTGCTTCATTAATGAGATATAATAATATATAAACCACACTTCAACATCAGGCATCGTCAGTCAAAAAATAAATTGGTCAGCCCCTAATAAAAGACTGCCTTTGTTGAGGTTTCACAGGAACGGGTGACTACTTTATTAAAACAATCTTTATTAGCCTACATTTATCCTGCCTTTTACAAAGTGCCAATGTTTTCTCAATGCAGAACCCATGCGTTCTCTGCACAGCTTCACATGACAACATAATTATGGCTGTGTTTCCTGTAGCTACTTCCAACATGGACGACGAAGTCTGGGTGTAGGCACACCTCATTTATCACAGGGGTTTCTGGGATACAGTATATGCACACGTTTCCATACATGTACGAGTGGTGTGGCTGCCAGTGTACATTCGACAAAGCGTTTTTGTCTGTTTCTCATTTACTTTGGTTTGTGAGCTAAACCTAGAAACATGCTGTGCTTGTCCACACACACTAAGAGTCGCCTCGCCAGTAAACAAAGCAGATCCACTGAGTAGACAAGGAAAAAGTTTAACAGATGCAAATGTGATCAAAACCAGGTTCTCTTCACCAGTTACTGATGTTACCACACTGTTTACATGAGGGCCAGTCAGAGAAAATGCTTATAAAAGGGAGTGTGTGTGAAGACTTGTTGATGCAAGAGTGCTACAAGGAGACAGGCCTAGTTTTACAATCAAGGCGGCCATGTCAGATGTTTTTTTTTTTTAATACATGATCAAATATTGTCATCTTTTAACTTTGGTTCATTGTTGAATATTTTTCATGTCCTGACATTCCTTATGTTTTTCTACCCCTCTCCACAGTTCAAGAGGTTCCTCTGTGACTCGCCGCTAGAGGTAAGTGTCTTTCATCTGAATCCACATTTCTGTACCTTTTTCATTTTTCAAGCACTATGAAGTTTCACCTGCCACTATGAAGTACACCTTGCTAGTACCCTGTTGAGCCTTTTTTTTTTTTTTTTTTAAATAATTTTTTTAGATTTTACATGTTCTTCATAGTAACACATGTTTTTATAGTTTTGACATATTCTTAACAGCAACACATGCTCCCACAGACCCCACATGTTCACAACAGTAACACATGTTCTAGTAGTAACACGTTCTTATTAGGTTTTACATGTCCTTAGTAGTAACACATGTTCCCACAGATTTAACATGCTCATAATAGCAACACGTTCTTATGAGAGTGTTGGACCTTTTTGCCTTAATTTTTTTGTGGCATAGATTCATCAAGGTGTTGATCCCGTTCAACCACATCCACACACTTAATTCCTCTTTCTTCCTCATTCTTATGCTCGGTTTGAACTTCACCACGTCTAGATGCCTAAATGCATTGAGCTGCTGCCATATGATTGTCTGATTAGCCATTTGTGTTAACAAGCTATTGAAAAAGTGTACCTAATTAAGTGGCTGGTGAGTGTATAAACACCTTAATACCATCATTATCCTACTTTTCACCTTAAAGCAATTGTAACTCTCTGTAATTGTGAAATAATATGCATTAGGACATTCGTCACTCAGCCACACTTAACTAAAAGCAGTTTCTACTTGGAGTAACTTATTCTCAGGATGGAAACCCATAGGTTTTTTCTTTGAAATTACATTCAAACCTGGTTGCCAGTCTTTAGAGGTCCACTGTGTTTGTAATTATGTGGGGAGTATGCTGACAGACGCATTTATTCATGGGCTTTAACAATATCACAAAATCAGAAGCTGAATATCTGTCTGGCAGGCAGGCAGTACATTTATTTTATTTTTTTATTTATTTTTATATATA
>JBBIGC010037971.1:0-11905 GCA_037576955.1 Lepidarchus adonis
TCTCTCTCTCTCTCTCTCTCTCTCTCTCTCTCTCTCTCTCTCTCTCTCTCTCTCTCTCTCTCTCTCGCTCGCTCTCTCTCGCTCTCTCTCGATCTTTCCAGATATGCTGAAACTGTAACAGAATGGAATGATGGGACTGCATTGAGGGATGGAGGGATGGAGGGATGGAACGATGGAGGGATCGCCAGATCCTGATTGTGGTGGTTACATATGAACATGTGCATCATAAAACTAAAATCACTTATAACATTAACTGCTGTTGTTTGTATTTGGCTTCAGCGACGGTCAGAGTTGAGTTCCTGAGTCTCCACACCTCCACACCTCCACACCTCCACACCTCTGCTTGGCTGAGCTGAGAGAATGTAAATCGTGCTCTGGCTCGGAGGGCAGGACACCAGTGGACACTCCTGAGTAACTGTGTAGTAGTAATCGATGCTGCTCTTATGGGCGTGAAGCTGCAAACAGTCCCAAAGTTGTAAACAGGAGCTTAATGTCAGATTCAGGGATTCTGCTTAAGATTACTTAAGACTTTGCTGAAGTCCTTCTGAAAAACTATGAATAACGTATTCCAAATCGCAGGATTCAAACTCTAGTGCAGTGAAAGGAATTCACTTATTTTAAACGATTTTACTCGAGTAAAAGAGTCTTATTGTATTTACAGATTGTGTAGTTTGTTTTAAGCTAAATGTGCTGAGATAAATCTACATAAGACTTTATCTTGAACAAGCGCATAGTATTGTGCACTGTTACACTGTATTAAACCTGAGAGGAAATTTCCCTCTGAATCTGACCAGTAAACTGCATTAGGTTTGTCCCCTCATGCTGTTAAACAGCTCTGGCTGTGTCTTCTGGCCCATTGGTAACAGAGTTAGCGTTGAAATTTTACCCCACGTTAGTGTTTTAGTGGGACTGGACCAGACAGGCTAGCCTTCACTCCCCACATGCATCAATGAGACTTGGGTACCCGTTGCCATGACGCTGGTTCACCAGTTTAACAACTGCACCCCTGGGACATTACACATTGCACTACACATACCTGCTATTTTAAAGACCGTTTTTCCTGCTTCCTGTACAACAACGTGAAGAACTGACTGTTCCACCCCTGACATATGCCATTGTAAAAGAAAACCACTAGAAACAACATTACTCACTGGTGTTAATGTTATGGTGTATAGACTTGAACAAAGGTGTTTTCCATAATGTCACTGCTTACTGTTCCAGTCCTGATGTACAACATGTTCCCCAAACGTTCTTACGATGTTTTTGCAGAAAATAAGTTGCAGAAAAGTAACAGTAAGAGTGAGAAGTGTCTAAGTGTGTGTGTATGTGTGTGTGTGTGTGTGTGTGTATGTGTGAGAGAGAGAGAGAGAAATACAACGCTACCCTTTGATTCTCCCCTTTACTCCAAATGTTCTTTTCTACTGTAGGTGATGTGGATGCTCTTATCCTACACATACGCGTGCGGTCAGCTTACATCGCTTGCCTGAGCACATCCAATCAGATTTGCCTCTTTATGTTCCAGTCTATAAAAGCCAAGATGATTCCATTAGTATTAAACCTTAATGGGGTGAGAATCAGATCAAAGTAACATTAAGCTGCTGTTTGAGCATGTGTGTGAGGAAGTGCGCTTCTGTGTGTATGTCTTTGAGTAAGGGGAAGAGTGTGTGTTTTACTTCTTTATGTGTGGGGCGTCTATAGAATGAGAAATTACATGCTCCTGTGGAAAGTGTGTGTTGCTCTGTAAGCTAATTAGAGAAAAGTAGCTTTCAACACATTGCCTGTTCATGGTAGTGTAGAAAAAGAGGAAGCGAGAAACAGTAAAGAGCATTAGCGACACCTGTACAGGACCAGGTCACAGTCTCAACATCTTACTGAATGTGTTTCATAATGTGCATCCAAATCTTCCCTAATTTAGCCACGTCCATGTTTGTTTGGCATCATTCTCTGCATTTGAATGATGGTTGGTAACAGTGATTAAATGCCTTATTGCCAAGTTTAGGCCTTAGTAATGTTTTACCTGCAACATAATGCAAGTGTTAGGTCAAGCTGACCCTCATGTGATGGTTGGTGTTCAGCAGATGACAGTATGTTCTTACTTGTTTTGAGAACATGATGACTTTTAAAAATAAATGCTTTATTTCCCATGTTTGTCTTGAGACAGGATGTTTACCATATATGGAGTTATGTACTGATACTAAACCAAATCATAATTGAGGCAAATCTTCACAATTCAGAAAACTTAACAGTCAAAATAACGCAAAAATGTGGTTTCAGACTAGATGACAGTCGCAAACTATTATTTTTTGTTATTTTAACTACCCTTCAAATGTTTGGGTATATCAGTTTAGTGCTGAATTACAGAAATACATTGACTATGAATTTCAATACCTGTGCTGAAGCGAACATAAACAAATAGATTTTTAACACAACCATTTAAATATTTTTCAAATGAAGCAGAACAAGTGAACAAGTAGATTTCAAAGATGCTGTTTATACCATGCAGTCTATTGTCAGACAAATGGTCATGTGTATTTTTTGCATGGATGGGCTGTTCCATCACATGGACTATAATAAGCAGCTGCTTTCGTACATGATGCATTTCTGAAACACATTAAGGTGCTTTCAGGTGTCTAAGAACAAAACTAAAACTCTCTTCACTACCGCTTTGTTATTGACTGCCCGTCGTGCCCTGAGGGTTCAAACCAGATAATGTAGCACACCACTGGGTTGAACTCTGACCCCATACTATATGTTGCTGACTATTATTATATTGATAAAATTATCATAATTTTTCTCATGAAAATGCAGCTGCATTTTTTATTTTTATGTGTTTGGAGAGAATAATTAATGACAAATATTGCCATATTAATGTACATAAAATAAAATAAAATAAAATGTTTGACTTGTATAAAGATACATTTAATATATTTTTTTCAAATATTCTTATTTTACCAAACAATAAAATATATTTTTCAATAGTGCTATTTTGCCAGTAGTGCCCATACTTCTGGAGGCCAAGAAAAAAAAAGGAAAAAAAAACTACTCGTGGGCTAAAGTGGCTTTTTAGCCAGAAGGTGGATTCCAAGTGGCAGGCAGCCAGCTTCAGTGGTCATCCATAATTCACAAGATCGTAGGCATATACGAGTAGCGAGGATTCAGTTTCATTTTTATTACTGCCAGAGGTATTGCTTAGTTCCTACCTTGATGACTGACAAAAAAGTCGGGAAAAACTGTCATTAAAAAGGTCCCTAGATGTTGGGAGCTACAGGAGAAAGATGATACTGACCATAATGTCCACAATGTTTCTTCCTCTGCTGCTCAGTGTACAAGTTTAAATCAAACAATTGAGTTAAAGTTTAAATTTCACATTTTAGACTTAAATATAAAGGGTTTGGTATTTAGATTCACGATAGACTTTTTATACCAGCCCCCTTCATTTCAGAGCATCGTAATCTTTGGGACAAAGTAATGGTAGGTATATTAAAGCAGGCATGTTTAGTACTCTTTTAAGTACTAGAAGTTATAGACATCTTCAGGTGAGTATTTTCTCTGTTGAAGCTCTGCCAAGCCTCTAATGCAGTTATGTCCAACTTCTGCTCTGTTGGCTTATCTCTTTACATTTCTTCTTCAGCATGTGGACAGCAGACTTAACAAGATTTAAATCAAGTGACTCACTTGGCCATTCAAGAATGTTCTATTTTTTAGGGCTGAGAAACTCTCCTGTTGTCCAACATTTGCTACTTCTTACAATTGCATAAAGTTTGTCTTCATCTTTTAAAAATATCACAAAAGGTTCCTTGAGTGGTGCTATAGACCAGGGGTCCCCAACCATCAGGCTGTGGACCGGTACCGGGCCATGGAGCATTTTGTACTGGGTCATACATAAAATTAAAATCTAAAAAATAAGATCTCAGTCCGTATCCAAGTTTGTTCGAGACATTAACTTTGACAGTATTCTGGATAAAAGTCATGGCAGAAAACCCTGAGATCACCACAACAGCAATGAAAGCCCTGTTGCCAACATATTACATATGACAAAATACCACAGTTTTGGTGTTGATCGTATTATTATATTTTGTTGTATTTATCATCGACACCTCAAAGGCCGGTTCATGAAAATATTGTCTGAAAAACTGGTCCGGAGGATCACTGCTATAGACGAACCATTTTTAATTTGGGAATTAGAAATTTGAGAGTGTGAAGAACTCTTTCAAGGTTAAAAGATCTTTGCCCAGTGTAAAAATTCTATGGTATTTTAAGGGTTCTTCATGATCCATTTACTTGTTTCATTAAGTTTGGTTCCAACCATAATCTAAACACCTGCTTTAGCTAATTAGTTATTTCAGAAACACTTGATCGGCAAAAATAAATGTCATTCTGATGGTTGTAATAACTTTTCGGCACATTTGTTAGAGTGTAGCTAATTAGCTATTTGAGTGCAGCTAGTGGCCAGTTATCATTCATAAATATTCCACTAAGGGTTTCAATCATGTCATATTCATTAAATGTTACACAGAAACATTTGTGATATCACACGAGCTTGTACACTAACTTAGCAGATGCAGTGATGCTGAAGTCTAATAAAAACAACACATTTTTGTGTGACTTTTGGCAGACTTCACCAAACTACATAACATTTGGTTTGCTTGTTGCCCCATATGTCCCGACAAAAGTTTTCATCTCTAGGTGGGCACATAACTTTGTGCTAGTGTTCTATCACTTGTACTGGGCACAAAGCTTTTGTATGGTGAGTTGCTTTCTAGGATCAGAACCAACGAATCCAAATTCAGCAGATAATACACATGTGCCAATATCTCAACCATGCTGCATATGCAAAACAACCCTAAACATGCTGCATTCACTGGACACACACCAACTTTTATGAGGCTTTGTCCAATAGCAAATCAGACATTACAAATACAAAGGTCCTAAGTACATTTCTAGAGTCTTCCTCGTCTCCTCAACTTCTCCAGCATTCATGTTAAGAACATGAGAACATTCAGGGGTGTAAGGCTTGTTGAAGTAAGCACAGGTAGAATATGGGCACAAACACTGAATTTGAATGATAATCCACAAGAACAAGGAAATAAAAAGACTCATAACACGACATCCACCTACAGATAAACGATGACTGACCCCCAGAGCTGAGACACAAGGCTATGAGACTCGCACGAGACACCTGGTAAGGGGCGGAGACATGATAATGAGGAACATGTGGGAAAGATTAGGGTGTGACAAGGGAACCAGATGTTACACCTCAGTCCTGGAGGCCTGGTTTTCAAGTTGTTCCTTGTTTTCCAGGACAAGACCCATGGTCTGGTTTAAAACCTTGTTGAGTATATTGCAATGGTGCAACGTACCCTCTTTGTAGATGGTCTATGTTTCCATTTCTCTTTCTCCCTTACCTGAGCTCTAACTTGTTCTGTCACCCTAGCTCAGGCTCCTTATCATTAGCTTCAGCTCTCTCACCAAACAAGAGCCAGTGCACATATTATTCGCAAAGCACACGCACCGATTTGTCCTCGTAAACATATAAGGTACATAAAGCGAACCCTTGAGCAAGTGCATGAGCCAAAAGATCTCCCTCGTATGTGGAGTAGTTAGCAGTGGAGCAGGAAGCCTCTGCTTCCTTCCCTGGTCAGTGAAATGATCCCCTACTATTTAGGACATGCTTCTAATGGCATGCGACTGAAAAGGAGTTGAAGCCAAGCTGTAATTTGTGTCACAAACATCTGGTTCAAAAAGCTACATCAGTCGGTGTAGCTTTTTGTACTAGCGGCATTTTAGGGATGTGCTGTACTGTAAACTATTGAAGGACAAGATTCCTTAATAAGAATGCATTTAGCGATGTGTGAGCTTGATCACAGATGTGACGATGATGAAAGCATGAATGCATGCTCATTATATTCATGCTCAGGTGCACAGTGCAGAAAAAAAGCAGGAACAAACAACAGAGCAGGAAAAGGAAAGAAAACCACAAATATTAGACAAGTTATCAAAAAAACTGTTAAATAACAAAAAGGTCAAATTTGAGATCATGCTTTGTACAACCAGATGTGATAAAGAAGCACATCTATTCTCCTCTTTTCTGCAATGGAAATGTTATGTTCAAACTGTATGGCTAAAAACCCATATTACCACAAAAAAGCCATTATGACTGATTGTCATATATTTCACAGTCAACATGGCTCCAGAATCAGCATTATGCAAAATGACTGCTATAAACGTATGCCCATATCTGTGAACTGAAGATCAAACAGCAAACATATGCAATACGTTAGTACAGCCATCATCCGATTGCAACAGTCGCTAAGTCACCCACAGCGTAGCAGGGTCTATAAAGTAGCTAGTCACACACCACAGTGGCTCCTTTGCCAGAAGGCGGATTCCATGTGACGGACAGGTCTGGTGGTCATCCATAATTCACAGGATTATGGGCATATATGAGTAACTTGAGTCGTGTTTCATTTTTCTAAACGCCGGAGGTGAGGCTTTCTTGCCTGGATGATGACAGCCAAGAAGACCATGAGGAATCAGGGCACGAAGCAGGTCTGGAGATTTTTCGACACTACATGTTAGAGGTCACCATGTATCAACAAAGAGAGGTCTCCACACTCAACATGCAGCAGGCTGCCCTACAGACTAGGACTCTAAGAGGTATTCAGCTCTAGGACGGATGGAAAAAGTGATAAAGTTGGTGTTTTTTTACACAATAAATATCACAGAAAATATTTTCTGGTCAATTTAAGTAGATATTGCAAAAAAGAGCATAATACATAAGTGGTATTAAATTTTCTTTTTTCTTTTTTATATAAACACATTCCAGAGAAAGGCCTTTTCCAAACAGATGACTGGAATTTTGTTTTTCTTTGGGTAAATGACAAAACAGAAATGTCATTAAGATAGGGATGCACTGATCTGTAGACTCAGCCACTACAGTATATGATTCCTATATCACTGTACATCCCTAGTAAAGATTCTTCTGAATGTGACCTAAAACAGTGAAACCATGTATGAACATACGGTGGCTTCAGAAAGTATTCAGGCCCTTCAATTTTTCCAGTTTTATGTTGCAGCCTGATGCAACAATCCTTTAATTTTTTTTTCTCTGATGAACCTTCACTCAGTACCTCATATTGACAAAGATAATTAGACTATTTGTACATTATTTAAAAAGAAAGAATAAATAAATATCACATTTCTATAAGTAAGCAGACCCTTTACTAAGTTCACTTTCACATACTGAGTGACCCAGAAAAACTTCCATCTTCCCATTCTGCCATATTGTTCTTTTGGAACTTAGTCAAGACTCGAACAGTGTGACCATTGGGTTCTAGGTCACCTCTATCACCAAGGCCCTTATCCCTCCGTTGCTCAGTTTCGTTGGTTGACCTGATCTTGGAAAAGACCTGCTTATGCCAAACTTTTTCTATTTAAGAAATTTTTTTGTAGTCTATTTTTGTTAGCTTTTGCTAAATCTGTGCTTTGAAATGATCCTGTCTCTGAGCACATGAATATGCATGATTGATTTGCTGTGATATACATTACATAGGACTCCAATGAAGTGGTGTAGAAACATCTCAGCAGAAAACACGAGAGATGGGTGGCTAAATTTAAATGATTTTTAAACATATATGTAAATGTGATATTCCAGTTTTTATGTTAAATAAATGCATAAAATGGTCTAAAACTAATGATTTTGTCATTATGGGGTACTGAGTGTAGATTAGATAAAATTAATATATAGAGATATAGATAGATAGGTAGATAACTAGATAGATATAATATAGTTAGTAAAATATATACTGTGTGAAAATGGCACAGTATAAAATTTCTCAATTTTCTGTTAACCATGTCTAATCTTTACTTTTGATACACTAAACTGTGCATTGTACAGTCTGTCTATATTTGGCACTGATATCAGGCCAGGTGCAATCACCCCAGAAAGAGGACTATTAAGGCTATGGAGAGAGACAGTAGAGTGTGTTAGGCGTGTGTTTTTGGGTCATTCAGCTTGTTAATGTGAAATATGAGACAGAATTTATTTGTCATGAGAAATGAGAGAAATTTTCAGAACTTAGGCTAAAGGCCACTAAAGCAAATGCATCACCACAGTGTAGTAAATCAAACGGTGAGACAAAAATACACTCTACAATTGGGCCTAATAAAGTAAGGACCATTGAGTAGGTGCTATGAATGAGCCGGCATTAGATAAAGTTATGCGCAGTAAAAGTTTAATGCGCAGGTTTAAATAAAAGCAGGACACTTTGAAGATGAATAAATGTGTTCTGTGAGCCAAATCCTCTAGAGAAAACAGAGCTTTATTGAGTCCTCTGTACGCGACGACTAGATTTACAGCTTCAGAGAAAAAACACATGTTGATGAAAAGCAAGAAATCTAGGACTATGTTTCTTGACACAGAATAACTCTTTACAGTAAATTGCCTTTGAAATCAGTACAGTATGTATTCCCTAATGAGCACAGGAAGAGATTGGCCTCTTTATTGGAAACACCCACATGGCTTGCTTACACAGAGAATGTTTTTGGACAGCAGGGGTATATTAATTTGAAATAAAAAAGAGAATATTCTGTGGATACAGCATGGTAACAGGAATTGAATGTCATGTCTGTAAAGAATTACACATAAGTTGCATTAGTCATACACTATGCTCATTACAACATCAGTGGCCATGACTGCACAACATTTATTTGCTTTGGTCATTTGGTCATTTTGCTTTCTGCATGTGTATGTGTGTATATAAATACAGTAAGCACAGATATAGAGGATGTGTGGGAAATTTTCTTCCATTAAGAAAGTTGCACAATTTATACTGCGCATGCATTACTGTATCAATAGCCAGTTCCCATTTAGGGGCATAGCCAAGTATAATCCATGTAGATGGTGCACATAGTACTGTTATTTGTCAAGCTTTTTGTATGGTATTTGTATAGAATAGCTTTGTACAGTTAAGTGTATAAATAACCCCGACCTACAGGCTAACACAGTATCAATCAATCAATCGATCAATCAATTAATCAATATAGTTAGCTCTCTATTTATCTACCTACACTGGAGGAAATAGTTTTTGACCCCTCACTGATTTTGAAAGTTTGCCCACTGACAAAGGAATGAACAGTCCATTATTTTAATGGTAGGTTTATTTTAACAGTGAGATATAGAATATCAAAAAGAAAATCCAGAAAATCACATTATATAAAATATATTAAGACTGGTTATAAACTCAAATTTCAACTCATCACCCACATTAAAGACACCTGTCTAAACTAGTCACCTTTATAAAAGACACTTGACCACTGACTCAATCAATCAATCAATCAGACTCTGATCTCTCCACTATGGGCAAGACCAAAGAGCTGTCTAAGGATGTCAGGGACAAGATTGTAGCCCTGCACAAGACTGGAATGAGCTGGAAAAAAGAAAGAAACAGAAACAGACCATCTATCAACTTAGGTCTGGGGCTCCATGCAAGATCTCACCTAGTGGGATGAGGATGATCATGAGGAAGGTGAGAGCAGCCTAGAACTATATGGGAGGAGCTTGTTAATGATCTCCAGGCAACTGTGACCACAGTCGCCAAGAAAACCATTGGTAACACACTATGCTGTAATGGATTAAAAAGGCCAATCTGAAGTTTTCTAATGAACACCTGAATGATTCCGGGAGAGCTTGTGAGAAGGTTCTGTAGTAAGAAGAGACCAAAATCATGATCTTTGGCCTCAACTCAACTCAACTTGTGGTGTTTGGAAGAAGGCAAATGCTGAAAATAACCAAAGACTACAGAAGCCAAGGATCACATCGCAGCAACCTCAAGATCCTGCAGATTCACCCTGTACAACATCCGCAAGATTAGGACATAACTTTCAGAATACTCCACTCAACTCCTAGTCCAAGCACTCTCTCTCTCGTCTCTCTCTCGGTCTACCTGCAACCACAATCAAGCCAATGCAGAGGATTCAGAATGCAGCAGCTCAGCTGATCTTCAACCAGCCGAAACACGCCCATGTGCCGCCACTACTTTGTTCTCTACACTGGCTTAATGCTTGATTGTTCGTCAGCCAAATTAATAAAGGTAAAATGTAAATGTACTGTAAATAATTCAAAGAACACTATCTATCGAGCATGGAGGTAGAAACATTATGCTTTGGGGTGTTTCTCTGCTAAGGGCAGAGGACAACTTCCCAGCATCAGCAGGTGGATGGATGGGGCCATGTGTCATAAAATCTTGAGTGACAACCTTCTTCCCTCTGCCAGGACACTGAAAATGGGTCCTGGATGGATCTTCCAGCACAACAATGACCCAAAGCAAACAGCCAAGGCAACAAAAGAGTGGCTCAAGAAGAGGTACATGAAGTTCATGGAGTGGCCTAGCCAGTTTCCAGACCTTAATCCCATAGAAAACCTGTGGAGGGAGCTGAAGCTTCTAGTCGCCAAGCGACAGCCTTGAAACCTTAATGATTGACAGCTGATCTGCAAAGAGGAGTGGACCAAAATTCCTTCTGTGCTGCCAACAAGGGTTTTGCCACTAAGTACTAAGTCTTGTTTTAATAGGGATTCAATTGCTTATTTCATTCAATGAAATGCAAATAAATGTATTAATTGTATATAATGTGATTTTTGATATTCTATCTCACTGTTAAAATAAACCTACAATTAAAAGTATAGACTGTTAACTTCTTTGTCCGTTGGCAAACATTACAATCAATGAGGGGTCAAATAATTATTTCCTCCACCGTATGTCATTTTGTAATTATACTTACTGTATATAGTAATATTCATGCTTAATTATATATATTGTGATGATTTTCCGGCTTGGATAATTGTCAAAGGACATAATGGAGACTGACACCAAGGATTTTATGCTTAAATTATGCAGCGGCCCGTCAGTTTAACGTAGCACACACAGAGCATTAAGGCATCAGAAACCATGTATGGTTGAGCTCTCCGAATGCCACTGCACAGCTCAGTAAACACAGCGACAGTGAGCCCAGCCATCCACCCCAAAACCCCACACAAAACAACACACACACATGTTCCCCAAACAATAAGCACAATAAAGCCCCAAAACACGCTGAAACCCACAAATTGGCATTTCCCATGGGGCTGTGCAGCATAAACACACACCCCTTATAGTACAGCTGATTTGCAGTGATAACGTTCTAACATATACAGTACTAAGACATTGCAAAAAAAAAAAAAATTAAAAGCCCTTTCTAGAAACATACAGGAGAAGAAGCCATTGCAAACTTATTTTGTATTAATATAAAATTAAATTAATGGCTACCTCTAATGTATTATTCCTGTCATTATCAATTCTAATGGAAATGACCTGTGTTACAGTGTACAGATCTTTTTTAAGCCCTTTCCACCGCCTCCTAGTGCTCAATCTGCCATTAGAATGGATGCTGACTCTATTTATTCAATCCAATCAAATATTTAAATTCAAAATGTAATTCAAATAATAAAAAAAACATTCTAATTTAACTCATGAATCTCTTGAGCAGTTCAAGATGTATATTATGGCTACTGCGTTACATTGGTTACATTACATTTCCCTCTAGACATCTGCTGTTTAACATCAACACTGGTTTGAGTTTGGGGGTTTATTTATGTCTCCATCTACTCATCTATTTATTCATTTATTGGTTTCTTTACTTATTTTGTTGTATTTGTATTTATTTATTTAGGAAAGCACCATGGAGGTGAACATCAAGTAGCATTGATAACAGTGACTCTTCCTTGACACCAACCAAGGTTTAAGTTCTGACTAAGGAAAATGTTGTTTATTGACAGATTTGTCAAGGTATGGACAGCGCACACACACACACACACACACACACACACACACACACACACACACACACACACACACACACACACACACAC
>JBBIGC010037991.1:0-11905 GCA_037576955.1 Lepidarchus adonis
ACACACACACACACACACACACACACACACACACACACACACACACACACACACACACACACACACTAACAGCATTATTAGGTTGAGCAATGAAGACTAGAGGGGAAGGATTGTGGGATGAAGAAAACAGAAGATGCAGCTGCAGTTAGAATGCATCCTTTTACTTATCCAGCATGGGGTGAGGCCGGTCTCCAGAGAACTGTAAGAAATAAAGCAATTAAGTGGCTTTTTGCTGCAAGATGGAAAGGAGCCAGAGACATGTACTGACAATAAAATCTGGCACTTAATTCAGCACGTCTGTGTTACTACACGTACCTCTGCAAAAATATATTAAAGCTTTTTATTGCAAAATTTAGGAAACTCTTTACCTATATGTGGAGATTAAAATTTTGGGACAAATGACATCACTTCTAACTTTGTTTTATTTCCCCATTATGTTAGCTAGACATCTTAATTGATTGACTTTATTGTGCCTAATGACACATAGGATGGCTGTGCTCAGTGTTATCTTGTCATGTCTTAATGATGGTTTCACTTGGAGTGTGTGTCTGGAATGCTTTTCTTCTCAAGCTGAATTTTGTGTTCCTATATGTTTAAGCAATAGTGTTGCCTGGATCTATTAAAAAATGCTCTCTAGGTTCAGTTATCTAATAATTAATCTTGCTCACCAGAAAACCAGGTTTCAGCTAAAATGGGGCAAGCTGAAAATCCCAAGGGGTGCCTCAAGGTTCAGTTCTTGGTCCACTTCTCTTTATAATATACATGAAATCATCCATATCCACAGCCTCAGCTTTCACTGCTGAAAGTGCTGACATTTGGATATACGTAGACACTAATTCCACCACTGCTCTTTTACTCCAAGAACCAACTGCATGTGCCTCTAATCTAAAGCCTTGCATAAATGATTTCCTCAGATTAAGCACAAAGAAAAGTGTGATCCCCCGTATATATTTTTGTGATGATTAACCAACAAAATGTGCTTTTCATTTATTTGATCTGTTGACAAAGTTGTGTCAGATAAAGGTTAGAACTGAACATACTATCTATTGCTACGTATGAACTAAAAAACCCATTTTATGTATCAGCCGGAAGCTTGCAAATCACCACGTAGATGCAGCTTGATGAATTCAGTTGGGTTTTTAATTAATCAAAAAGTGCATTTTAAAAAAAAATTGTATGTTACTTATTAAAATTTACAATGCACTTCACGGTTAAAGTAAATAAAATTGATAGGTTTGCAACCATCCTGGACATGGTTAAGCCTAGTACTGGTCTATATGGTCTTTTCTGAGTATATACTGAGTAGTCCACTTCCTGTTTGCCACTGATGGTTTTACACTAAAATGACAATTTTATTTAAATTCCCTGCTCACCTAAAACAAACTATACTTATAATATTCTTCAGAAATATTTCATTCATATTTCGTCTTCCCACTGTAATGTTTGTTACACTGGCTTAGGGTGCAGGCTAATTTTTCCTAGTCACACAATTAGCATGCTTAGCTTAGCGTAGCTGATCTCTATATAACTTAGCGGCGTTATGCTAACACTATACAACTTACTTGTCAACCTGAAGTCAACATTTGTGAATTATTAAACATTAAATATGGCAAACAACTGTTTATGTGTCATCTTTATTAGTAGTCCAACTGTCTAAGAAATTGAGGAGGCCAAGCTCGGCCCTACTGTTTGAAACACTTCTCTGAAGAAACTGACAGCTCTGCTGTGGTCGTGCTCCTGCTACTTTGGAAAATGTATTTTAAAAAGAGGAATTGAGCATATAAATCTGTCATACAGGCTGAGTAGACATATCTGATGGTGTCTTTCTCACTGGTCTGTTAGCAGCTCATCCTTGTCCTGGTGACTCTTTAAGATGTACAATTCCCGTCCCAGGACAGAGGACAGTAGAGACTCCTACTCCTCCACTTTATCCCCTATAATGGGTCTCTGTCATTGATAAGTGGCTTGATGTCAAGTTCTGATTCTGTTAACTGGAAATAACTCTGTGGACTATGTCACAGCAGTGGAAGAGATGATGATTTGGTCAGGATGCACAAACCAAATCTGGCAAATGGGTATGATGCATGGTTAGTCAATTCACTTACACGTGTTTTTCTGCACCCAGAAACCGCCTGTTGACCAGATAATATTTGTGTAGTGGACCAAGCTCCATGACCTTGGCATGGTAATGTGTTTTGGAGTCACAGTGGTGATGTGTGGGATTTTGCTCATGTCACTCCGATTCTACAGTTCCATGGTGAAATATGGCAGTAATTAATGTAATTAATCAAATTTAGCAATAGCAGATTAAATAAAGGGCCTTGCTACTAAAATAAAGCCGTATCCTCTACACGCTTTAAATGACTAATGCCTGATCTCATCAGTCTCCTGTAGAAACAGCAAAACCTCCATTACTCCTGTAATGCAAGCCCCTTGTCAAGATGTGTAATTAGTTTAAAAGATAATGAATCACAGCGTTTTGTCTTTTTACTGGCAATAACGCTCATACAGCAAGTATTAGAGAACCGCCTACTGTTATGACCTCAAGGGCCTGGGGTTAAAATAAGGGGGCATGAGAATAGTGGACTCAACCAATCACAGATTCAGATTCACACATTGGTTGATTCTAGCTTACCAATGGGATAAGCTGCTTGGCTCCATCTACTGACATTGACACTGAACCATATCTGTCAGAGCCAGTATTAACCTTTTTGAGCAACAGGATCCTCTTTGAGATTGGACCACACTCCCCACAAGCATCAGTGAGCCTTGGGTACCCATCACATTTGGTAGGTATTAACTACTGTAGACCTGGAAATGCGCCATCGCAATAAGGCCTCAGGTCTGTATTCTCCTGCTCCTGCCTCAAGCACATCAAGTTCTAGAACTGACTGTTCACTTGCGTGAGTTCCATCTCACTTGCTGTCTTCAATTTTAAAATGAGCATACATTTTTCCAGTTTCTGCGTTTGGTCTCTTGTCTTTATTCTGCTTTAAATTAAATAAGTTTCCATGATTTACAAATCATCCCATTCTACAGTAGACCAACTGTTATTGAAGTGTGATGGGGAGGATTCAGGATCATGCAAAAAACTATAACTCTCAACTACCAAGCAAATTACTGGGGCCAGTTCAACCTCCCCGCCCCCAAACCCTGAAGTGGACATTCCTCCCACACCTGCCAAATGGTAATGTTTTACAAGCAGGTGTTGGCTGACCATGCTACAATTTGCAATGCTAATCTGCTCGGAATTGAGCCAAAATCGCACATTTTGCAAATACTGCTACGACTCTACAGACCATCAAGACTATATAAGGTCCTAAACACCTGCAATGCCCCCAGGTTCATGCTGCCAGGCCAGTGCTATGAAAGCCACGCAAGAACAATTGACAAAATGTGAGCCTTGGGTGCCCATGACAATGTATGAATTCAATAGGATCTCTTTTGGCTGTAGTAAAGTTCCACAAGACCTGCTGTTCTGGATGTTCTATCACAATAAGAATCAACTTCAAGAACTGACTATTCACAAGCTGCTTAAAATAGCTCATGCCCCTGACATGCGCCCCTATATTGTAATAACTAGTTAGATAATGTTGTTTACTGTTCTTGGTGCTGATGTTAAACTGACTGATTGCTGAAATAGATGTGGGAATGTCATTTACAGTTCATTGTATTCTTTTGATTACCAGGCACTTTGATAAATGCAGCGTTAGCCCTCCATAATCAGCCCATACTGACCCACGGGGAAGTTGCCTGATTAGCCCTGCCAGCAACAAATGGAGTATATGAGTCAGCGATGTAGGTTCTTATGAGCCCCAGAGCAAGAAAGCAATGGATGAGCGGAAATAGTCTTTTATGAATTCACTGCATGCTAAGGAATTTGTTTACTCTTTGTTGTTTTGCCTTTAAACAAGTTGACGCTCTACACCAATTACCATCTAACGGCAGTGGTTCTGCATACAGCTGCCTGCTACATCACTGCATACTTGGGAGGTACCAGGATGTATAAATAATTTTGTTTAAATTGGTGGAAGCTCACAGGTGAGGAATGGTCATGTAAAAAAAAATAAGAACACCCAACATGTTGGAAACAGCAGAGTAGCATGGTGGTGCATTAAGAAGGTCCTGGGTTCTGGCCCTAAGTTTTCTTTGTGTTTGGAATGTGCAATCCCTCCCCATGTTGAGATTTGTTTACTCAGTTTACCATGGTCCAAAGGCTTGAGCTTGATGTCTGGCTACTCTAAATGACCCATAGTTGTGAGGGTGTATGTGAATGGTTGTCTGCGATATGTCGGCTTCCTCTCCAGAGTGAACCCTACCATTTGCACATAGTCGGGAGGGCAAGCTAGTTGCAACCTTGCTCAAGGGTGCCTCAGTGGGGTGGTTCCTAACCACTTGAGCACCACTGCCCACTACTGCCAAAGTAAGTACCTTCCCTTGGCCTCAGAAGCTAGCATTGCCCCTGGGGAGTTTCTTGCATGTAATACCCTTTGCAAATCTCCCCATGACAAATAGGGTTCAAATCTGTAACCCTCAGTGTCATCTTTTTGAACCATTCCTTGGCGGATTTGCTATTGTGCTTAAGATCACTGTCCTATTGAAAGATTAACATCTCAAGAGATGGCTTAATATTATTTTAAAGCACCTTTTGATATAGTGCACAATTCAAAGTTGATTGAATGACTGCAATCTGCCCAATCCCTGAGTCAAAAAAGCAGCATCCACCACCATGCTTTACAGATGGTATGAGTTTGTTCTCTCGCAAAGCTATACCACAAATGTGCTGTTACTGTGGCCAGAAAAATATATCTACATTATTCTTAGTCAGGTATTTGGTTATAACGTCTTTGTCAAACTGTAGTTTTACTGTTTTCGGAGAGCAATGGCTTTTCTCATGCAGATCAGTCACTTTTGCTTTGCATTTGCAACATGGTCTACCAATTTTAATGATGTACAAGGTCTCCTAGGCTTCATCTGATATTCCTTGAGGTAATTCATGGTGGATTAAAAGGTCTGATTCTCTTCAGCTTCATCTTTTTCACCAGCTATCACATTTGATCTGTTTATCTGGCCTTAGGGTTCTATCTCATGGAAACCTCATGTTTAAGCATCAGCATTTGTTTGCCTAATAAATGGTTTTGATGGTCTATTGCTGTGGTAGGTTCTCATGTCTAAACTTATTTTCATGGGTTCCCAAACTTACATACAATTGTGTGAATGTTTATAGAGGTAGGCACTGCAGGTGCTGGATGGCTCTCCAATGTGAGTCAAAGCTTGAAGAACCACCGCAGTCCATCATTTCAACCTCTTTAACATTTTTCGAACAGCTGTACCTTTCATTGAGCTCGGCCTGAGATCATTTTAGAGGTGTAATAAAACAGGAGATTAAGAGCAGACTGCCTGGCCCTGGTGCCATGTTGCTTTGTCCGGCTAACAACACTGGACAGATTTATTCAGCTTAAACATGTCCCTAGTGCTTCTGCATGGCAGTATCATTCTCAGCCTGTGAGATTGCATCACTATGTGCAGAATCAGTATTTCTGGTTGCAGATTGTTGGGGGAGGGGACCTCCTCTTGCCCTAAAAGCATACATTGCCAGTAAAAATGCCCTGTCCTCAGCTCCACCATCACCCCTTCAGATGTTAAGAGCAGCTTGTCCAAACTCACACTGAGGAGAAGATACTCCGAGAAGAGCCAGTGTTTATAACCTTCAGGAAAAAGCCCACATGACATTTGATTGACACAGAAAATAAACCGAAGGAAAACTTTAAAAACTTTAGTCTAAACATATGACTCGACTGATGCTTATGAGAAAGCTGAAAAGACCTTCAGTTTTGATTGGCAGTTAACAGTAACATGAGCTAGGAGCTAAAGCTATGTTGCATTGGCATTAGCATGTAAGATGGACAGCCAGAGGGAATGTTTAGTCTAAACAATTTATTTGTTGACATTTCAAGGCCAGGGATAAGTCTGGCACCTGTTGTAATGATTTCATGTGAGGATGTACAGCCTAAATATAGCAATGACCAAATAAGTTATTTGCGAAATTATTCCACCAGTTTGACTGACAGGTGGCTAACGCAGGCATAGGAAACATGATGGGCAGTCACTAGTCAAAACATTGTAAGGTGTTCTCATAAAAACCCAGGCCAGTTGGGTGAAGGTTGTGAGCTGGTCAGGTAATGACGATAAGTCATGCTGGTGAGACCTTCAGCCAAACGAATGGGCTTTTTGGAGAAGACATCTAATCTAAACACAGCATGATTGAACACGGAAATTTAAGTAAAAGATTCTTCTGTTTTTAATATCAAATGCTCTTCTGACTTTTTCTTTGTGTGGAAAATCATTATTTAGATAAATTTAGTCAAGACTACACGCAACTTAAAGTCCTTCCTGTTGAAAAGAAGAAAGGTTTTTAACTCTTTTCCGCAGTGAAATAATCAGCATTGATAGGAATGTGACAGAGTACAAACTGTTGATAGGAATTAAATGATACAAATATGTTGTCCTAGTAAAGTCATAGTAAAGTTAATATTCAGAATATAATTAAAAATGTATATCTAGCATTAAGGTATAATCAAATTAATTTTCAGATAGAAATTGTATTTTAATAAACTGGATAGTCAGAAAAAATCAAATTGCTTTCCAGAATAAAATCGAATTGCTTTCCTGAAAATAATAATAAAAAGTTTGGCAAATAGAGCTTTAATACTACTAATAATAATATGCAGAATGAAAATGTAGTAAAAATGTAACATTAGGAATCGCATTCTAATTTATAATTAAATAATTCAAATTTATCCAGTTAATACATATGAAGTTATGGTACATTTTATAAGTGTATTATATAGAATGAACTTTTAATAAAATATAATAATAAATACATATTATAATCTACATAAATGTCCAGAATGTATTTCCAGAATTACATTTATACAAATCCTATTTACAAAATAATTTTATAAAAAATTTTATTTAAATCATGATGATTTTATTCAAATTTTATACTGGATATTGGTATTGGCACTTCTTTATTGAAAAATAACTGTAAATTATATATTAAGGTATATTATTTTTTATTATAAATTAGTTAGCTGTTGTTGGATGGGTTTATTCTTGTTTTGATGGCTGTAATAGTAAAAAGTTCATAGAAATTTAATGTGATTTGTAAATTAAAAACAACTTTTTTTCCCAAAATAGTTGGGTACAGGACCATTTTTCAATGTGTGACAACACAATGAAAATGTTTGAGAACTGAGGACAATCAGCAATTTGGGGACATTTAAGTTTTTTTTTTCCTTTCATGACGCGGCACATGCATAGTTACTTTGTATGTCATCAACTGAACAAAAATATAAAATAAAAACATTATGGCGCTGTGCAAAAGTTTGTGTACCCTACATAATCAGTAGTTAGTAACACCTCCTCTGGCAGATTTCACAGCTTCAAACCCTTTTTAGAGCTAAAAGTCTTTCAGTTCTTGTACTTGGGATTTTCTCCCATTCTTCCTGCAAAAGGTTCTAGTTCTAGTTCTTTGGTCGTCTCGCATTCACAGCTCTTTTAAGATCTACCCACAAAAAAAAGGTCAATGATGTTTAAATCAGGGAACCGTCATGATCATTCCAAACCTTCAGCTTGCGTCTCCTGAGGTCGTCCATGGTGGATTTGGAGGTTTGTTTAGGATCATTGTCCTGTTGTAGAAGCTCATCTTCTTTTCAGCTTCAGCTTTTGACAGATGGTGTGATGTTTGCTTCCAGAATTTGCTGATATTTAGTGGAATCAATTTTTCCCTCCACCCCTGCAATGTTTCCTGTGCCACTGGCTACAACACAACCCCAAAGCATGATAGATCCACCGCCATGTTTAATGATTGGCAAAGTGTTTTTTTCATGAAATGCTGCTCATTTTTTCTCCAAACATGTATTTGCTGATTATGGACAAAGATTCTATTTTAACTTCATCAGTCCACAGCACTTGTTTCCAAAATGCATCAGGCTTCTGTAGATGTTATTTTGCATTATTCTGATGTTGGATTTTATGATGGGGTAGCAGGTAAGGTTTTCTTCTGCTGACTTTTCCATGAAGGTTTTGTGGAACGGTGCACCACCACTCCTAAATCTGCTAAATCTTCCTGCAGTTTTTTTTTTTTTGTCTTTCTGACCAGCATACGAGAGCAGTTCTCAAGAGTGTTGTCTAATTTCACGAGGGGGGCTAATAATTGTGGCCTCAGCTGTATATAATTAACTATTAAAGCTGCCTTCCAAAATGTGCAAACCTCCCCAAGCAAAGGAGTTTGAGTATCCCCGGGACTTGTTTGTGAGTGATGTCAAAATAAAACACAAGATCAACAGTTTGGTAGAGGTGAAGAGCAAAGCTCTCAATTTATGACTCAAACTACGTCCCAACCCTCACCTGCTGATGAGTTCTGGGTAAAATGAGATTTCAGTAACCGGTCAGCAAAATTGGGTGGGTGGCTGGACCTTAAAAATAGTAAGAGCTCTGAATATAGGCGCTGATCCATTGTGTTGAAAGGAGCTAGTTGAGGTTTTCCAGGCATCTGATTAAGATGCTTCCTGGGCACCCATCTCAGGATAGACCCAGAATTCATTGGAGAGATCTGGTCTGTTAAAATCTCGGGATCCCACCCAGTAGGAGATAGAGCACATTGCTGGTGTGATGGGCATCTGAAGCTGCTTAGAAGCTGCAACCCCACCCTGGAAGACAATGAATAAATGAATGTACTGTAGGTGAAGAAATCCCAAACTGAACTGAAGAATTCTTTAATTCATCTCTTCAAACATCTCCCCCTACTCTTAAAAAAAACCTACCATCTCCACAGGTAGTGATAGCCCTGTGCCAGGCGTCCAGACTTTTAGGACTTTTAGACCTCATCCGGACCTCCAAGCAGTTTCACCTAAGAGGCTTTGAAAGGCTGGACTTTCCAACTGCAGCAGTATAGTAATTCAGCCAATTCAACATCCCACCCCCCCCCCACCCCCACACACACACACACACACACTTTCACACACTGCCTAAAAGCCTTTTTCTGCACAGATTCCTCTGCAACATATTGCACTCACCATCCATCTCTTTCCTCCACCTCTCAGACACACTTTTGTGGGATGTAAAGGATAAAACGCTTTCAGTCTCTGTGTTTTCCCTTCTCTCACTCTATTTTTCCTGCTCTTTCCGTCGCCCCGCTCTTTCTCTTCTTTCCTTCCTCATAAAACCCTTTTAATAAAGGTGCATTTTTCTTCTCCAGCTCATCTCTTGGCATTGAGCACATCATCATCTTTCAATACCCACCGTCTGGCCCCATCCATGCTCTGCCTATCTCTCCATCACCCTCTCTCTCTTTCTCTCCTTTCTGCCCATTCTCTTTTGTGTAATGTACCGTTTAAAGCCCCGTGTTTGACACTTGGGCTGTGAAATTACAGAGCAGCAGCTCTATCCCGAAGAGAGGCCTGATTTGTGAACAGCTATAAATCTGCAAACTGATCCCTGACACCGTAGTCTATTAAAGGCAACGTTCAATGTGCACATACTGCCCATATGCATCAGTCAGCAAGAATTCATTAAGGATACATTGGGACACAAGATAAGAACTTCTCAGTGAAGAATAAGCTTTTATGCCAAAGATGGACCAAAGATGGACCAAAGATGTTGAGATTGAAATCTTTGTCGTTTGAGTTCAAGTCAGGTCTCCAAGTTTCTGGTTGCAAGTACAAGTCAAGTCTCGAGTCTCTGGGGTTTGAGACCAAGTACAGTCTCCAAGTTTTTGATTGCAAGTACGAGTCAAGTTTAAAATCTCTGGGGTTTGAGTCCAAGTACAGTCTCCAAGTTTCTGGTTGCAAGTACAAGTAAAGTTTCCAATCTCTGGGGTTTGAGTCAAAGTCCAGTCTCTGGTTGCAAGTAGGAGTCAAGTCTTGAATCTCTGGGGTTTGAGTCAAAGTCCAGTCTCCAGTTTCTGGTTGCAAGTACAAGTCAAATCTCAAGTCTCTGGGATTTGAATCAAAGTCGAGATTCACGTCTTTGTGGTGCAAGTCCAACTTGGGTCTTGAGTCTCTGGAATGCAAATCAGAGTCTGTGGAATGAATGCACTTAAAATGTTCAACCTTTGGGGTGAGCGTCCAAGTCAATACTTGAGTCTCTGTGGTACGATTGAGAGACTCAAGTCTCAAGTGTCTCAGATTTCAATGTGGAGTCTTGAGTGTGAGGATAAATAATAAAATATAATTTTGGCCTTACCTTACCTTACTCTGAATCAGCCAGGGTTGCATTGTCCCTAATATTTCTCTCTTAGCTTACCTTTCAGTGAGTAATCATTGTCATACTTTTTAACAGTCTTTTGGTCCAGTTCCCCCACTCATTTTTACACCCTTTCTTTAGAAGTAAATAAATTAGAAGCCACTAACTAGGTGACTTGTTGGCTGGAGTTAAGCATTAGTTTGCGTGGTTGGGCTTGTTACAAAAGACAAGATGTCAGTCTGGCTGTACTGTATGTCAACTGCCAAACGTCACAGTGGGGATGGATGATAGACTTACACTCTTTTTTAATGACATGCGATCTACCCACTCTACCTGTTGCTCACGATTCACTCATTTTTAGATTGCACGGTCATACGTGTGTGAAGTTTATATTTGCAAAATGAACGTATTGAGCAACCCTGATTTACACCCTCCACAAACAGACTCTCTAAACCTGCCAATGATCTGGTAAGTTAAAGAATCAAAAAACGCTTCTGATGCACCTTTTTAAAGAATGGCCTCAATACTTCTTGGTTCCAGTTTCAGTTCTAGTGCGAATGTTCTTCTTTTCTGTCTTTTTATCTTTTTCAGTAATGACTTCTTGAACATCTACACATCCTTTCACCCCACAGCATGAAGTCAGCTTCACACAGTGAAAGGATGAACAACAACTCATCTAAAGCTAGAGTGGACCTTGATTCCAAAGGCATTACAGTAGGTGTTGTTTATCTCAAGGGACAATTTTTGTTGTTAATTTACCAGGTCTTGCACTGTTGGGTTTCCTCTATTTTGGACTCCAGCTTTGGAAACTCCTGCTGTTTTTTTTCTCTTCATGTTCTTTTGGCTTTTTTGTTCCTTTTGCAAATGGATTATATTCTATCTAATGGAATGTTTAATGATGTTTTCATCATTTTTATTTACAGTGTTTATCAGGTATTAAAATATTTTACTTTTCACTACTTTTGGGGGGGACTAACTAATGAGTATCTGGAACACTCCACAAGACTTGCCATTTTGAAGATGTTCTATCCATCACAATAAGGTCCTTGTAAAAATGATGTAAAAAACACATCATCTTCAAGAACTGACTGTTTGCTTGGTCTGAAGTATGTCCCACCGCCATGACAGGTGCTACTGAATTGAACTATGTAGTCAGTGTTCTTCACTTCACATTTTTTATGGAAATATGACTGGAAAACACTTGTGAGATCATGGATGGGAAATTCTATGGGCATCTGCAAAAGCTAAAAATCAAAGTCACTAACACACGCACATACTAAATGAAAACAGTTTTATTAAGGCAGATGATCTGCTCTTAATTATAGCCAGTAATGACATAATCACTCATATCGTCCCATGTAATCAGATCCTCCCAAGCTAACAAGCTCGTGTAGGGGTGGTCAACAAATTAACGCTCACGCAAATAGGTGAAGCACCATTTAGTCTCCACCCAATTAGGGTTCATCTGTCTCTATCGCTGTATATTTTTCTCTCATTAACTTGACACACAAAGCCATTAGGAGGTCATTGTTTTCCATCCATCAGCCACCAATTCTGCCATACGATGGAGAGGAGATAATAAGACATGCAATTACGGTTAGCAATGTTTTGAGCTGCTTCAGTCATTCATATATTATATATATATAATATGTATGTG
>JBBIGC010038028.1:0-11904 GCA_037576955.1 Lepidarchus adonis
ACACACAACATTACAGTCTGGACTGACTCACTACTGCCCCCACAGGTCAACACACAACATTACAGTCTGGACTGACTAGTTACTGACCCCACTGGTCAACACACAACATTACAGTATAGTGTAACAGTACAGTGCACAAGGGCTCCTCATTGGAACCTGTGAATTTAGGCCACCACTGCTAGGGAGCATAAAAGTTACAGCACACTTCATGCCTCCTTTGACATTATCTGTACAGAAGGTCTATAGGCAACTCCCTGTCTTGATGGAGGCGCTGCCCTTCTCTGGGATTTCTGGTTGGCAGGAAGCCACCATTTGTGTAGAACAGTGAGTCAGACATCTGCTCAGAACATGAAGTGTTCCAAAAGAGTGTTCTCTCACAGTGCAGCTGTTAATTTAACACTGATGATTTTGCTGTGTGTAGTGTGGAGTTAATCAGGTGTGTTTGTGTCCTGCAGTGTTTAATACAGACATACTTATGGCTCAGCATGTTCCTGATTGGTCAGAGCTGATGGGGCCTGAGCTGTAGGAAGAAGTGGGACATAATTAAAATGTCTGTCCTATTTCATGTCATATTCCAAAGCATTAAAGCTTTTCTATAGATTCCTCCATGAGCCTGAAGCATTAACAAATGTTTAGAATAGATTAATATATAGAGTTATGTGAAAACCTTTGGACACCCCATTGAATATGCAGTTTCTTTATTAAGAAATGTTCACATATCAATATGTAATCCTGTTTTTATGTGTAAAATGTGTATTATAACTTAGGAAGAAGTTAGGACACCCTACTCTTTAATACAGGAGTGTCAGACTCGGGTCTTGGAGGTCGGTATCCAGCACAGTTTGGAAGTTTCCTTCCTCAAACACACTCACTCATCCAGGTAATTAACAGGTGAGTTGAACCAGGTGTGTCTGAGCAGGGAAATCATCAAACTGTGCAGGACACTGGCCTCCAGGACCGGAGTTCCACACCCCTGCTCTAATAACTAGTGTTGCCCCCTTTGGCTGAAATAACCACAGTGAGATGCTGCTTGTAGGGGTTTCCTGCATATTCAGCCTGGTTCGAGTATCCCAACAGCATCTCAATTGGATTAAGATCAGGGCTTTGACTTGACCACTTTGACCTCTCCAGCATCCTCCATCTCTGTCCCTTCAGTCCATGGTGGAGTTACTGGTGTGGTTTGGGTCATTGCCATGTCCAGTTCAGGGTCCAGTTCTGCTTCAGCTTTAATGTTCTTTCAGATGGTCTCACATGTTGCTCAAGCTCCCTCTGATACATGGTAGAATTCATGGTAAATTCTATGATGGTGAGCTGACCAGGTCCTGCTGCAGCAAAGCATCTCCAAACCCCGACACTGCCACCACCATGCTTGGTATGAGGTTCTTTTCCTGGAATGCTGGATTTGGTTTATGCCAGACATTTTCTTCTGTTCTGGTGTCAAAATAATCCAATTTTAGACTCATCTGTCCAAAGAACATTATTTTAGAAGTCCTGGGGTCTCATTTATAAAACTTATAGTAAAAGTGTGCGTACATTCAAAAGATGAAAACCCAGATTTATAAAAACCTTTGCATGCACAACTGTAATATACGCTTTATAAATTGTACTCTTCTTGGGATTGTTGCATGTTTTCTATTTATGCAAATGAATTTGTTTTCATATGGAGCTTTATTGCAATGTGAGTGCAGTCAACTGTGCAGATTACATTTGGGAATCTGCTTTCTGATGTACAATTAAACACAATTAGATTCTTCTTGTTTTTCCTAAACAAGGTTTAGATCAAATTATCAATTTTATTGTTAATTATAACACATACCTCTCTGATAATTCTCACTGGTAACAGTTGGTTACAGGGAACCTCAGGGTCGTCAGTACCTGTATTAGTACCGGGATTGAACGATTCCGTCGGTTTGGTCTCTAACATTAGACCCAGTTCAACACATCGCTCCAGTGCAGAGATGAACAGTGTAGATTATGTTCAGACTTGAGTCTGATTATATATTTCACTGATATATTTATTCACTATTACAAATATGTGACTACTACAGTAACACTCACATTGCCCACACGTTCTCTGCTCTACACACAGTACAGTGCTGTTTGATAAAGCCTCTGCAGCATCGCTACAAAAAAATGTTATTCATCATTATTCCACTTCCAGCTTGCATCGAAAATCAACTTATGTCGCACTTGGAGTAATAATGTTCCCAGTAGCAGACCAATAGTACTGAAAATAAATACAGCGTCTGATGGGAGACATGGTTTAAATGCTCCTGGCTGATGTTGACACACCGCTCTTGTTCTGCCAGCAGGGGGCGTTGTCCCGTCTCACTGAGGCGTGAGCAGTGCTAATTGCTTAAAGCTGGGATAATACCTATATTAGCACACTCACCCCCATCATATTGTTGTGACTCTGGGCTGGTGTGGCTGCCAACCTGTTGGCTGCTCACTCCAAGTTCCTGCCAGTAATATTGTGTAAACCATAGGCTGTTTCATTTATTTTTGTGTTTCCCTGTCTCTCTCTGTTTGACCACCTGCTGAAGTTGTGTTCAATGCTCTGGTTCTCCCAGGCACATGTTGAGCAGGGTCCACTTCCAGGGGTGTGAAACACGCACTCCCTTCATGGTTAGGTAAATGCTGTCCCATGTTTTGGGGAGGCAGGTGGCTGCCTATTTTTGTGGAACTTTCATGTTAATCTGAGAGCCCACTCACATCACTGCCACCCAGAGCACTGCCCTAGGGCATGTACCTGCCCCCAAACACTGTCCCGGGATTGACCAATGAAAAACACATTACGCTAGCAGGTTAGCAGTTAACTTGCTGTGTTTTTCACCTGTTTACAGTCAAACCCTGTTATCTTGCCAAACTCGCCTCTCGCCATGAAAGGCTGCAGAACAGATTTCATTCCATGTTATTTACTTCGTTAAACCACCAACCTCGCCCTCGCCACAACGCAGGGGAGAGTCTGGATTTGATTAGTGTGTGTCCCACACAGCTTAATGAACACTGGGCACGGAGCAGCTACACACACTTTAAGGCATGATGGAGGTGTGTTCTGTGTAATGAATGACTGTCTTGTGTGTGTAGGAGAAAGAGATGGAGAAACAGAGGCTCCTGTATCAGCAGTCTCGCCTCCACAACCGCGGAGCAGCAGAGATGGTCCTGCAGATGATCAGCGCCTGCAAGGGTACAGCACACATCTCAGAAACAAGACATTCCATAATGTTCATATGATCCACACACTCAATCTGACAGACTGTAATACATTACAGGAAGTGTAGGGGGGATGTGGAACTTCTGTTTTGTTTACAAAGGACTCTATAAAGTTCCTAAATATTTAAAACGGTAATTACAAATGGACACATTTTGAAAACCTGATCTGTTTGCCTTAAATGTCCCTACACTTGTGCCAAGCCTCTGACAGGTGTTCTTTCATATTTTTCATCCATTAAAGCCTTTCTTTCTGAACTTCAGGTGAGACGGGCTGCATGGTGTCTTCAACTCTGAAGCTGGGCATCTCCATCCTGAACGGAGGGAACTGTGAAGTTCAACAGGTGAATGAGTGTAGCACTTCCTGTAATAAACTCATTTATCATTGACATCATTCTGACTGGACTCCTCACCTCTCTGTAGAAAATGCTGGACTACCTGAAGGACAAAAAGGACGTTGGTTTCTTCCTGAGTGTGCAATCGCTGATGCAGACTTGCAGGTGACCTTCACGTTACGTAGATGTTATTGGAGTGGTAGACTGGTCTCAGCACAGTGGTAGTGGCTTGCAGTGAGTGTGGCTTTAGTTGCAAGGTGAAGCCACTATGCAGGCAGGTTTATTTCTGTATTCACACGGATAAACAGAGCCTAAAGAAAAGTGAGACTAGAATACTACAGGAAATAAAAACAGCTTCTCCTAAAAAAACAGAGCTGAGACCTTGTTCATGTGAGCTTGGATAAATGAACGTGCTCTGAGTGACCTGGGCGTTTTGTAGTGGAGCTTGACTTACTCCGGTATTACGTTACAATCGCCTCTTTTGCAGCCCAGGCTGTAATGCTGGGTTTCTACATGTGAGGGCAGTAATGAGGAAGTTCAGGGCATTTCTGTATATATTGTAATAGGCACGGACGCGCACCACAGGAATCAGTTTTGTGCTTTACCTCCAGAAGTGGGCATTTTTAATAATTTTGTGATTTACGATCATTGTGAACACACATTCACCACAACGAAATTTGTCCTCTGCATTTAACCAATCACACGTGCACATGTGGGAGCAGCTATCAACAGCGCCCAGGGAGCAGTGAAGTGGGGACGGTACCTTGCTCAAGGGTTCCTCAGTGGTGCCCGGGCTGGGACTTTAACCTGCGACCTTCGGGAAAGTCCTAACCACTAGGCCACCACTGCCCCACATTTTATTTAGTGTTCACTACAAAACATAATGGGGAAAACTCAAATGTTGAACATCCTGCCCATTCCTCCATGGTGTGGATGCCGCTTTGCTTGGGGATTCGTATTAACCGTGTATTGTGGTGGGACCGGGCTCCTTTTTTGGCAGGAGTAGGCTAGAGGGACGTGTGGACAAAGCCTAAAGCATAAAGAGAGAAATAAGATATTACAGAATTTGAAATAAAATGACAGAAATCATTTCCATCAACGCACGAGGTGTGCACGAGGGGGTGATGTGTAATGAGATGCTGTTCACTGTTGGATGGGGTGTAATTTGTGTTATCTTGTAGTGTTTTGGACCTGAATGCCTTCGAGAGGCAGAATAAGGCTGAAGGTCTGGGGATGGTGTCGGAGGAGGGCACGGGTAAGTCAAACTAATCAGTTTACTGCATTATTACACCTGCTCTGTTGTGTGTGCTGATAGATTAATAAAAAATATAGAAATAAATAAATAAATATAAAACACACAAACTATGGCCAGGAGTAACACAACACTCCTGTTTTGTGAGTTGGGGTTTAGGAAGCCACCTTCACCACAGGTTGTTTTATGTCATTTTGGCCCCAGTCAACTGTAGGCGCTGTTATTGTGAAATAAAGTGATATTTTTTTATAATAGCTCCCCTCATTTCAGGGTGTTTCAGGACATTACCATCAACTGGAATGCAATGGGCTTGAAAGGAAGTTTGGTGGAGGGGGAATAATGGGCTGATGCTATTTTACAGTGTTTAGGCTCCACCCCTTAGTTCCAGAAAGACATTTTACACAATTATAGTTAGTCCAGCTCCCTTGTGCAGAAAGTGATCTCCATGAAGATATGATGTTGACTTGGTTGTGGATGAACTCTGCACTGAGCCGTGCTCTCCACCCAACTGAGCACCTTTAGGATGAATTTGTAGACCTGTAGTTCATCCAATTGGACAGATGCAGAGATCAGTACACTGGTATAACTTCCATGATACACTCAGTTTTTTGTTATCTCATATTAATGGTAATCAATTCCCTGGTATTCTCACAATACCATCAGAATAAACTGGATAAATGTTGTTCCACCGGTTGTTTATATTTGACCGTTTCTTTTCATTACACTTAAGGCAATGATGCCACTAATTCAGTACTGCTGACCTTCTCCAGTTTTGTCCTCAATCCTCTGATTAACCTCGGTAATTCTTCAGGCTCCCAGACATTTTACGATCCACTCGACGGAGATGCATCCACTGTGGGACACGTAGGAAATTTAACATCGACTGCTTAACACTGATACAGTCCATTTGGTTGTCTGGTCATTGCTGAGTAAGGAAGGTTGGACGAGCTGCTGACCGGGCAGAATAAGTCAGATCAGCTAATGACAGGCAGGGTTAACACAAGGTCGCCATTGGACTATTTAATACAAGGTCCCTTACCAACAAAGGTCCTCTAGTTGATTATCAATTGGACGATTGTAAACACGACTTTTTGTGTATAGTTGAGACCTGGCAGCAACATAATGACTTCTATCATTTGATTCCAGTTACACCTGAGGATTCTGTTATAATAATTTACAAAGAGCAGTTAAGGGTATGTACAGTGACTATGCCGGTGTATATATATATGTATATATATGTTCTAGACCATTTCTGTACAAGTCAATGGACCGAATCCAACCTTATTAGTCACTGTTTATGAACCACCCAGATTCAACAAGGATTTGTTTTTAAATTAATTTTCAGACTTTGGTGTGTCTCTATCTACTATAAGATTTTCATATGCAGCTTCATCTGAGGAAATCTGAATATCGCGAAAATGTTAAATATTTCATGACATTTCTTTCAGAAAGTGAAATCCATATATTATATAAATTCATTACACATATAAATATATTAAGCCTTTATTTCTCTGGATTTCCATGATTATGGCTTTCAGTTATTAAAACCCAAAATTCACTGTCTCAGAAAAGTAGAATATTGTGAAAAAGTTAAATCTTTGAAAGTGATGTCACAATTATCTCAAAACACCTGCAAAGGTTTTCTGAGCCTTTAAATGGTCTCAGTCTGGGTCAGGAGGCTGCACAATCATGGAGAAGATGCTGAACTGACAGATGTCCAGAGGACAGTCACTGACACCCTCCTTGTGGAGGGTGTCAGTGACTGTCTTCTGGACATCTGTCAGTCACAAAAGGTCATTGCTAAAGAAGCTGCTGTTCACAGAGTATCCAAGCATATTCATAGAAATTTGAGTGTATGGAAAAAGTGTTGTAAGAAAAGGTGCACCAGCAACAGGAAGAACCGCAGCCTTGAGAAGATCCAAGCAAAATCCATTCAAGAATTTGGGGGAGCTTCACAAGGAGTGGACTGAGACTGGAGTCAGGGAATCATGAGCCACTACATGCAGACAAATCTATGACATGGGCTACAAATGTCACATTCCTCTTATCTCCACTCCTGAACCAGAGACAACATCAGAAGTGTCTTACCTGGAGAAAAAACACTGGACTGTTGCTCAGTGTGCAAAGTTCTCTTTTCAGATTAATGTGAATGTTCATATTATTTGGAAATCAAATCTTATGTGATATTCTTATTTTCTGAGATTTTCATTGAATTTTGGGTTTTATTATCTGAAAGCCATAATCATCGAAATTCCAAGAAATAAATACTTGACATATTTCACTCAGTATGTAATGAATAATACATTTTTTCACGATTATATAATTTTTTTCGATGTACCTGTTTATATGGACAACATTAATGTTTCTTTTGTGAAGTATTTTATATCTTGCTTGCACAGCAGTACTTTCCTATGTCAACTTTCCTACACTGTCAAAGGCCACATTCCTTCTGGTGAAACTCCTATTAACTGCTGTGCATCTGATCTGACTGTTTCTGACCTCAACTTAATATCCACAGATTTAAATCTGGATTTAGCTAAATCTAAGCCATATCCTTCTATTGCTTTCAGTAATATTAAAAACATTGATCCACCCACTCAGAGGCTCCTGGAAGAGCTCCTTTAAAGACTCGAACTTCTTGATATACCAATCATCTCTGACAGCTCAAGACCAAGAGCCACAAACTGGTTGTATTCAAAGTCTGGCAGATTTTACTCTGTCTACAGCTAAATTGGACTACAGCGCTAATCACATTGTGCTGAACAAGAAAAATTATTTTAGGCCACCAGACCATCTCATTTTTATTCTACAGAACAATGTGATTTTTATCGTGAATTTGTTAACGCCAGGATCAACAGTATTCATCAGAATCTGATTTTAGCTGAAATATGACCCATTATTTTTGGAAGTCTTCTCTGTGTTCATTTTCTTCTTTCAGGCTCTGAAATTTCAGATTTTATTCAAAAGTCAAAATCTTCTACCTTTCAGCTTGACCCTGTTCCTACTCCCCTGGCCTGTCTACCCTCTCTTTCCTCATTTATTGGTGATATTATTCACTTATCACTCACCTCCATTATTTTTCAAATTTTAAAAAGAAATTTTCAGAACAATTTCTGACCAATTTTGAATCTACCATTTCTGTCTAAGATGGTTGACCCTGAGGTTCATGCGCATCTTCCTAAAAATGATTTATTTGTGAAGTTACCAGCTTTTCATAGCACAGAAACAGCTATGATCAAGATCTCGGCTGCCGACTCATAACTATACACTGGTGTCACTTGACTTCGATATTATTTGTCATAGTATTTAGTTAGATAGATTAGTATCAATCATAATTGATACTGATACTGATACCTCCTTCTGTACCTCTTCATTCTCTTTCGCGGTGCCTACTGCCCGAATGTTCACGACGGGGTCCCGTACCTTTACTCATGCTGCCCTCCGCTCTGGAACTCATTACCCCCTGATGTCTGTTGTATTTTAATCTCAGCTAAACTCATCCTTTTGAACTTGCATCTAAAAATCTGTCATTTTACTACTCAAGTTTTAATGTACAGATGAATTTATTATAATATTATGTGTTTTTGGATTGTGCTTTTGTAATACATCCTTGAGTGTCTTGAGAGGTGCCACTTAATAAGGTATATTATTATTTATTATATCATTATTTTCCAGCTTAATAGTATCCTTTTAATGACGCTAAATATATGTTGAAGGTTAGAGTAATTTTCACCTCTCAGACAAGTGTTCAGGTTTATATATTAGGCTACAAATGAATTGTCTTCAGCTCTATATGAAATTGCAGAAATTAATTAATTAATCAATGTTCAGCCTCTGAGTTGCTGGGTTCCCAGGTCCCAAAGTCCTTGATCAAGAGGGTTTTATTTGTTTTTTTTATAATACAAAAATGAACTGTACCTCAGCCCAATACATACTAAACGCAAGGAATATCTAGGTGCGGTGATGATGTTTGGTTTCTTCTTGATTAATTAGGTTCAGAATAATGGGAGCATAATCGGAGACAAAAACCTTACAGATTAGAACATTGGTCTTTGTCCCGACATCAGTGCGCTCTCAAATGGTTTTCTAATGGATTAGGCACAAATTCTACACACTTGTGGAGAGTGGCTGCAAAGGATGACAGTCTGTAGAAGCACCCATTGCTTTGGAAAGAGTCTTGGGTGTGCTGGGCAAGTGTCCACATGCTTTTGGGCATAGTGTGTGTGTCTGTGTAATAAATATAATGATTGATTTTCACAAAACCAAACTTCATACACCATAACTCCTTCACGTCATATCCCATCAGGGAGACGTCAAGTCAAATGTATTTATACAGCGCTTTTTATAACTGACGTTGTCACAAAGCAGCTTTACAGAGATTATAGAATACGGGTCCAAGCCCCAATGAGCCAAAGCAACAGTGGCAAGGACTTCTCTGCGAGAGTTCAGGGACCGATCGCCCGTAGAGTTTTCAGGGGAATGCGATGGTGGAAGTGTATATTTGATGGGACGCTCAAGAACCAGAAGAGAGAAAACTGTCTCCACTTCATGATTCAGAAAACTGTCATGAGGGATGAATCAAAGCCCAACTGATCTACATTAGCTGATAGAGGAAATCAGATCAAGTTTCAGCTTTATTGGAATTTACAGTGGAACATGTTAAAGTGTAAAGTGTAAATAAACAGAATGTAAAGATGTGTAAATCTCACAAACCATATTTTATTCACAATAGAACATAGAAAACAACTCATATTGAAAGTGAGACATTTTACTGTTACATGAAAAATATTCACTAATTTTGAATTTGATTCTTAAAAAAGTTGGGAAGGGGCAACACATGTCTAACAGTAAGTGTTATTAACAGAAACAGCTGGAGGAACATTTCCATATAGAAGGAGAACAGTAATGGACCTAAAATTGAACCCTGTGGAACACCAAACTTTACCTTACTATGAGCAGAGGAATCCCCATTTACAGCACCACCAGATGTTTGATACAACCATCACAAACATATTTGCACATCATTACATTCTGTTTATCTACTTTTTTAGGAACATTTTTGGAATTGGGATTGTAAATCTATCTGTGTATGTGTGTGTATGTGTGTGTGTGTGTGTGTGATTAGTGTTTTATTGATGGTATTTAAGGCTGTATTGGTGATAATGGTGTTTATCTCTCTGAGGTTCTAGTGAGAATCGTGTGTGTCAGTGGTTTCCTGCTCTGAATTGTGTAATGAATCAGTGTAGACATCATCAGTGACACTGCTCATTCCCTCATAATAATTCCACTCACCTTCACCTTCCCTCTCTCCATCGCCATGCTCCCTCTCTCCCTCCCTCCCTTCCTCCCTCCCCCTCCCTACTTGGGCCTCAGTCATGAAGCGAGAGCGCGGTAAATAAAGCCTCTGTCCACTATCTCTATCTCTCTCTCTCTGTCCCTTCACCGTTTATCATTCTCCTCCTTTTGTTTTTGGTCTTTAACTCGTCGCTTAAGGACAAAACTTCAAAGTTCAAAAATGCTGTCACTGGCCATTTTATCAGCAACAGTTGTCACACATTTTTCTGCACAAAACTTTTTGTAGTATTCACACCCCTGCAGTGTTAAGTCACAGTCTGACGCTTCAGTCGTTTACATTATTCTCCATTTTATACAGTTATACATGTGAACACACACACACACACACATATACACACACACAGACGGAATCTGGCTGAGTCATGGTTTTTGTCCTTGAGCATCTCCTCACTGATCTGCTGTAACTCCTCGACTCTGATGTGTGCCTAAAAAAACCCCGCCCTCCCTCTCGGTTCAGAGGTCATCGGCCATCCGTGTCTCTGTGCAGTCCGATCCGTTTGTCACACAGGTTCCAGCTCTGCTGCAGTGCCTGGAGGAGTGTGTACGACGTAGTGCAGAGACGTCTGATGAAATCCCTTGACCTGAGTCTGAGTTTGATGTTTCTCATGTCCTGTGATGTAGTGATGTGTTCCTGCATCAATCCAGAGCCACTCCCATCCTCTAGTGTCCTGGATCATTTTCTTTCCATCAGATCAGACCCACCTCTAATTAAATCTACCTGTGATCAGACCCACCAGAGATCAGACCCACCTCTAATTAAATCTACCTGTGATCAGACCCACCAGAGATCAGACCCACCTCTAATTAAATCTACCTGTGATCAGACCCACCTGTAATCAGACCCAACTGTGATTAGGCATATCTGTGATCAGACCTTGCTGTAATTAGACCTACCCTTGATCAGACCCACGTGTGATTAGACCTACCTTTTGCACTCTTGGTCACTACTGACACACATCCGAGTTTAAGAGTTCAGTAGCTCTGCATGCGGAAGTGTGTGTTTCACTGGAGCTTCGCCTTTAACCGTCACTTTCTCGTGTGTGTGTATTTGTGTATACATGTGTGTCACTGTCCTGTGTGTGTGTGTGTGTGTGTGTACGTGTGTGTGTGTGTGTGTGTACATGTGTGTATGTGTGTGTCAATGTCCTGTGTGTGTGTGTGTGTGTATTTGTGTGTGTGTGTTGTGTATATTTTTGTATACGTGTTTGTGTGTATTTGTGTATATGTGTGTATCACTGTCATGTGTGTGTGTATTTGTGTATATGTGTGTATCACTGTCCTGTGTGTGTATGTCACTGTCCTGTGTGTGTGTGTATTTGTGTGTGTGTATATGTGTGAGTCACTGTCCGTGTGTTTGTGTATATGTAAGTGTCACTTTCCTGTGTGTGTGTATTTGTGTATATGTGTGTATCACTGTCCTGTGTGTGTGTGTGTGTATTTGTGTGTGTGTATTTGTGTATGTGTCACTGTCTGTGTGTTTGTGTATATGTGTGTGTCACTGTCCTGTATTTGTGTATATATTTGTGTCACTATCCTGTGTGTGTGTATCATTGTCGTGTGTGTATCACTATCCTGTGTGTGTGTGTGTATATGTGTGTATCACTGTCCTGTGTGTGTGTGTATTTGTGTATATGTGTGTATCACTGTCCTGTGTGTGTATGTCACTGTCCTGTGTGTGTATACGTGTGTGTCAATGTCCTGTGTGTTTGTGTGTGTGTGTGTGTGTTGTGTATATTTTTGTGTACGTGTGTG
>JBBIGC010038083.1:0-11901 GCA_037576955.1 Lepidarchus adonis
TACTGGTCCTGCTGCTGGGTTGTTGTCCTCCTACAGCCTCCTCTACATCTTCTAATATATTGGCCTGTCTCCTGGTAGCACCTCCATGCTCAAATCTTCATGCCACAGCTCACACTGATGTGCATCCTGGATGAGCTGCACTACCTGAGCCACTTGTGTGTGTTGTAGACTCCGTCTCATGCTGCCACTAGAGTGAAAGCACCGCCAGCATTGGGGAATTCATTTCCACCTGTTGTCTGTTCAATTTGCACAACAGCATGTGAAATTAATGGTCAATAAATGTTGCTTCCTAAGTGAACAGTTTGATTTCATGGAAGTGTGATTGACTTGGAGTTTAATTGTGTTGTTTAAGTGTTGTCTTTATTTTTTGAGCACTGTATATTTCTAAAACTGCCATTCTGACATCCTGCTATTGAGAATTGAAATTCTCACCACATGTTGTTCACAACCCATCCAATCCACACATGCAAAGAAATCAAACCATATATGTCCATACATTAAGTTATGTGTAATAAAATGGAGTGAGACAGGGGAGACACAAGTATTGAAGATGCTTACTGAAATGTATTTAATACTTCAGATAAAAGTCTCCTGTGTGGAGAAACTAGTTGCTGCATTGCTCAGGTGTGACTTTGACTCTTCCACACAATCAGTCTTCACATCCTGAAGGTTCAGTGAGCCCCTTCTATGAACTCTGAGCTTTAGATTCAATTCAATTCAATTTAATTCAGTTTTATTTCTATAGCCCTTTTTACAGCAGATGTCATCACAAAGCGGCTTTACAAGGTCCGGGTCCGAGCTCCTAATGAGCCAAGGCAACGGAGGCAAAGAAACACTCCTTGAACTAAGGAAGAACCTTGGGAGGAACCAAAGCTCAGTAGAGGGAACCCACCCTGACCACCCTGGTCGACATGAGTGAACAGTCAAAAGATAAGTGAGTGGGGCAGTTCTCAGTGTAGTGGATGATCCAGTCGACAACATCGTCTGGCTGGAAGCCTCGATGATGGAAAAATGGTGGACCATGATGAGGGTCAGTCAGGCAGGCAGAACACGTAGGTGGCAGCTCCCCTCTGTGATGAGTGATAGAAGAAAGAACAGAGTTAGTGCTTGTTTGGTGTAGCTGTAACATTAAAGAACGAGCATTGAGTGCAAAGCAGGATCTTTCCATAGATTTTCTATAGATTTCAGGTTAGATCATTGTCTTGCTGAAACGTTGCTGTGGGTAGTTTTTGGTTTTATACAGAAAGGTCAGACTTCAACTGAAGTGCATGTTCTGAAGCATCTGTAGACAGTGTTGGCCTAGTGGTTAGGAACTTGCCCGTAAATTGAGGGTTGCAGGTTTATGTCCTGACCCAGGCACTACTGAGTTACCCTTGAGCAAAATTCCATCCTGCTATCCCGCTTACTGACACACAAGGGTTAAATACAGAGATCGCATTTCTTTGTGGTGCACTTTGTGTGATGGGGTGTGTTCACAATGACAAATAGTAACTGATTCACTTATGAATCAAAAATTAAGAAATTCTGTTAATGCAATATTGAAAAGATTTCACAAACCACTCAATTTATTATGCTTATAATAGTAGAATTTGTAATTAAAAATGTTTTGATAATTAACAAATTGATGAATAGAAATATGGACATGGATTTTTAGATGCTACATATAAACTATTTCTAATTTTTATTTGTAATTTTTAATACTCAAATCTTAATGATGAGCCATTGTTCATGGTTCTACTCTCCTCCACAAATAGTTCTTTGAGTGATGCCACTGAAGCCACCATCATACTCAGCTCATTTTCACAATTTCTTTGAGAAACTACACTCTGAAAGATTCTTTAGGGAACCTAAAATGATCCCTTTATTGCCTTAAACAAAGAACCTTTTGAACCAATAGTGTGCAGTAAAGCATTACGCTTTTTCCCAGATTCTTTATACAGTTTCCAGTATATCTGTCAGTCTGGTGGTCTCCCACATGAAGATTCTCCTGATGTTACTCAGTGTCTCCACTTTAATGGTGTAAATGGCACAGTATACAGAGACAGGTCCAAAGAGTTGTCATTGTTGTGTATATATTTCAAGCTCTGTGCTGCAAAGAGTGTAGGAGTGAATACAAGAAGGAAAGATAGGAAAGGAAAACTCTGGCCTACATATATGTTTAAAAAATAAAGGTTTTAAAATGGTTCTATGTACAGTATATATGGTTCTGCCCCGTTTATATAAAACATTTATATGATTTTTCTTTTAATTTTAAAATGGTTTAAATCACATTCTTCACAAAACATGATATCCTTAAAAAGCGTTGATCTTTGTACCATGTATTAATAGCTTTGGCTCTGAAACAATTTTCAGTATAATGAGTTTTAAGTACTGTGAGTTTTCAGTGTAGTGAGTTTTCAGTGTAGTGAGTTTTCAGTATAGTGAGTTTTCAGTACGGTGAGTTTTCAGTATAATGAGTTTTGAGTATTGTGAGTTTTCAGTACTGTGAGTTTTCAGTACTGTGAGTTTTCAGTACTGTGAGTTTTCAGTATAATGAGTTTTCAGTATAATGAGTTTTCAGTATAATCAGTTTTCAGTACTGTGAGTTTTCAGTATAATGAGTTTTTAGAACAGTGAGTTTTCAATATAATGAGTTTTGAGTATTGTGAGTTTTCATTACTGTGACTTTTCAGTACTGTGACTTTTCAGTATAATGAGTTTTGAGTATTGTGAGTTTTCAGTACTGTGAGTTTTCAGTATAATGAATTTTCAGTACTGTGAGTTTTCAGTACTGTGAGTTTTTCAGTATAATGAATTTTCAGTACTGTGAGTTTTTAGTACTGTGAGTTTTCAGTACTGTGAATTTTCAGTATAATAAATTTTCAGTACTGTGAGTTTTCAGTACTGTGAGTTTTTCAGTATAATGAATTTTCAGTACTGTGAGTTTTCAGTACTGTGAGTTTTCAGTATTGAAAATAATATTATAAAGTGATATTTGTGACTCACACCTCAGAGCATCTGAAAATATTCAGGGCTTAGCTCGGGCATTTTTTTTTTGCCTGGGGGTAATATTTAAATACATATTTACTAAGCATCAGGATGGAAATTCAAAATAATAGATCTAAGTCTATTTGAGATTCAAGGCTTTTTGTAAAATAGCCAGCCCTGTAGTCCCAGGTTCGCCCCCCTGTCCAGCCCAATTAAAGTGTTAGTGACAAGTGTAGTAAAGTATATAGGGATGTACAGGGGGCCCTCGACTTATGTTGTACTCAAAAAATTCATGGTTACGTCACTGGCTGTTTTTTATTCAGTAATACGCAAGCACAAACTCGTGCTTGGACAGGGAGAGAGAAGGTGGGTTTGTACAGTTATTGCTGAGATGTTTCTGTTTTATTCACTGTTAGTGTTGAATAAGAGTCTATGTGTGTTGGTGGGTGAGATGGGGGGTTAATAGTGCACTGTGCTAAGGCACCGTCAGTGTAGTTTTGCCACAAGTCACTTCTCCAGTGCGTTTACTGCTGTGGTGAATGTTGAAGCATTAAAAAGATCATTTCTATTTGGAGCAACTTTTCCTAAATGCTTTACTGTGATATGAGACGTTCATGTTGATGTTAATAAAGCACAGTGCTGTTCAATAAAACCTCTGCAGCATCATTACATGCATGAGTTCTGACTTACGTCAAAATTCAAGTTACTTCACACTCAGAGGAACGGAACCCTAACATAACTCGAGGACCTTCTGTATGTGGGGATATGGTGTCAATTATAAAATAAAATCAGGGATCCTTGGCTACATGTACTGTAGACCCCTGTGGTCCCTGGACCCCATGGCTTTATGGGACTTTTTTCTTTGTTTAGGGCATCCCTCAGAAGAACTTTCAGCACCTATATATGCAGATGTCTCCTTGTTTTAAAGACTGGCTCTGATTTCGGTGTAGATTTGTACTATCTGTGTGTGTGCGTGTGTGTGTGAGCTTATGCAGGAATGAAGTAAGAAGAGGTTGTAGGAGTTGACAGGATGCAGAACACTCTGCACCTCGTTATCAGAAGCCTCGTACCAAGCGGAGCCAACCCCTGGGGGAGTGTGTGTGTGTGTATGTGTGTGTGCACTTAAGTAACCCATGCAGATCTTTGATCAAAGAGAGTTGTGTTTCTTATTCCTCTCTCTTGATGTGCTTCTCCCTTTAACCTCTCCTCTGCAAACCTGTTAATGCATGTGAACCACTCACACCATAAGCTTTGCAGTGAGCCAGAGATTCTCATTCTGTACAGTGTGAAAAGGAAAACAGACATAAGAGGCCCAGGAATTTAGGAATGTCCACTACGCAACGTCCTCCTTCACATGACCCTCACTTTTTTTTTTATGAGGCTGCGACTTATACATTGATTTTACAAACCTAAAAACATGAAAAATCACTAAAAGTATAATTCAGTACAAAAAGACGACATCACCAAATGATTAGTGAGTTTAAATGAACTGTTTACTGCAGCAATGAACAATATGAAAAGCAACACAAAGCAAAGACAGATCAGTGATGATGTTCTGTCACTTAAATGGAGTCACATTCAGCCTCTCTTAAACTTTTTCAGCACTTTGCTACATTACATTACATCCTAGTATATAATACAAGCTGGAAAAAGCTCAATTTAACAGAATTAAAAAGAACAAAAGTTTATTGTTGGTAGTGAAAAGATTAGTTTTTTTATTTTTGTTTGAGGATGGAGGTACTGCAGAACAGTGATGTCAATTAGCAACACTGAAATGCTAAAGTTATTAGGCTTAGTTTTCTTAAAATCTTTCAAAAAGTCTGTAAACGATGTCAGTTGCGACATGTGGTGCTTTGCTGTTGCTGATGTCAGACACAAGTTCATCTCTGATATTGTAGAAGTTGCTTTGCAAAAACAATGACCTGGAGCTTAAATTCTGCAGCGTAGTTCTTGTGTTGTGGCATCTTATCTGTAAGTGCAAAATTTGATCAATTTAATTGCTTATGCTCAACTAAGGTTTAATGAAGCTTTATTTGATTTATGGGTGGGACCCATTTTGTGACAGAAAATATCTAGGCCTTTACTGACAGCCCAACCAACTAATTTCTGTTAGACCATAAGCAGCAACAGCTCTATGTCAGAACTCTACTGATCTTACATACATAGTAAAAATATGTTAATATGTTTATTACAAGCTTCAGATAAAACACCAGAAGAAAGGAAGTGAAAATTTGTTTGACTGGAGAAGTGTGTTGTTGCTTGTTTCTGACTGTGTTTTGATATTTATGACCCAAAGGCCAATAATCATGATAATCATAGCATTTCTCAAGATCTGAGGTTTGTCATTCAGTGAAGAAGTACTGCAGGAACGTTGCCCTGTTCCTGTGTTCGCACTGCAGGTACTGAGGATGATGACAGCTCTCTTGTGCAGAACTTTTTAGCGCCTTCTTCAGGGTAGGTACTTCCTTATACTCGAGGAACCATGAGTCACGTGCATTAGTCCAGATGTGTACGGGGATTGCAGCTGCCATGTTCATGCTATCCCTGTGTAAAAAATGTCTCTGACCAACAACTCCTGGCATTAAAAAATAGGGGAAAAAACAGGTTTTTGACAGTTAAATCACAACACCCTCCATTTTCTGGAATGTGGTCATTTTACCAATTATCTGCCAGTGTTCATACTGGCCGCCTGAATGCAAACAGAGAAAAGCCGTTGATGGTTTGTAGTGTTCCCAGTGTGTAGTTCCTCTCAATGAGTTGCAAAGATTTGTTTGTTTAAAAGTTATTTGTGCATATTTACCGTTTATATTTGTAACACATTCGTCACAGTGCATTTTGAAAGAACAATGGAAAATTCTCCTGGTGTTAGTGGATCCAGCTTAAGGATGCCCTTTGACTTTTAGACATTTTTAGATTGGCCGTTTATCTTATCCCTGATACCCCTGATACCCCTGTGGACCTATCAGCTCAGACTACTGTAAAGCTCCCTAAAGTAACTGATAGAGGCAAGACGAGAGACTCACACCAGGCCTCCATTCACCCCAGGGGCCTAATAATGACCCTCTATCTGCTGGGCTCACTGTCCTTGACAAGTATCCACCCTGGAAGCGTTGGAGGGGTGGACAGAGCCTGATGAATGATGCAGGATGGAGGATACAATATGTCACATTTTATTCTTAGCCTGTTCCTGTGAGTGTTAGCTTTAAAGAGTTCAGAGCAAAACGTAGACCTTAAGAGCACAGTAACTAAGGAAAGATCTAAAAGGAAGGGGAAAGTGGAGGTGGGGGTGTGTGGGTGGGTTACTGGGCAAAGGAAAAGAGGAAAATGCTTTTTTTTGGGCCTGTAGAGGTTGGAGGTATAGGTTAGTTGTTAACACAGCCCAGACATGTTGTTTATTCACACAGTAGGAGGGGCACAGGAAGCAGCCAACAGGAGCTTCCCCAGAAACAGGAGCAGGGCGATCCCTGCCTTTCTATGGGAGGAAATGGGGCGCAAGGGCGTGGGACTGCCAGAGGCCATTTCCAGTCTGGAACTAAAAGGTAAAACCGTTGTATGCACTGTTGCTCTGAGGAACCAACGTAGTGCAAGTCTGTCATACAAATAAGTAATTAGCTATACATCTGTAACCGACTGCCTGGAGCACGGCCTACACCAGGGGTGGGGAACCTCCATCCTGCAGGCCATGTACGGCTCCACCCTTTCAACCATATATATGACCCCCCAACTTAATTCAGAAATTTCGTTTTCCGCCCAATTTAGTCACATTCAATTCGAATCACTAGATATCACACACATCTGCCCACACTGGGAGGGTGAAGCCTTACATTATTTACTTAAAGCCACTAACACAATTTGTCAGTGGAATAAGCTCGGAGGAGAATGCTAACCGCTAGTTCTGTTACTTCAGCTTAAAGACACTCGCATTGAGCTTTAAGTGATGAGGGGAGAGGGGAAGTTTTCTATTCAGAGCTCAGATTTGATTAAACAGATATCAGCAGTAGTTAGTGGTAGCTTGTTTCTCAGGAAGATTCAGAAAATAAAAAAAATCTTTCTTTTTGTGATTTGGAAAAGGTCATACACGTCCTGGTTGTAATTCTTTGTATTTTGTAGTAAGCCAGTCATCTCTGTCTCATCTGCAACTAGTGGAAAATGCTTCTTCTTTGAGTACTCAGTGATGTGAAAAAGAGAGACCATGTTACTCCAATCCTAGCTACATTACATTCAATTTACTTTAGAGTTCATTATGAGATATCACTTTATGTTTTTAAAGCTCTTAATTACTCATTCTTAGACATATTACAGATTGGCTTTGCTCACACTCTGCTTCAGACTTACAAGATCATCTCTTCAGGAGCAGTTCATGTATCAGTATCCAGACATCTACAGCTTTCCATTTATTTTTTACAGATATCCATTCGTGTTACACAAATGGACAAAATACATTACGATGATTTGTGGTTACAACGCTGCCCCAAATCCCGTTTTTTATACTGTGAATGTGAAACTGAAAGTAAATGTAATAAAACGCTCAGAAAAGGGCTAAACAGAGCCTCATGTGAGTGAATGTCTCCCTCTGGTGGACTGACAGAGGAATGGCCACACAGAATTACACACGTAGATGCTTATGTAAGGGGGCGACTTAAAGACGCACACTGAGGAATGGAACCTCGTCGTAAATCAAGGACCCCATGTATTAAGCTTTACAGTCTTACTGCTTGTTGCCACTGGACGCTATCTCCATAGCTTGTTCTGAATTGCATGCTACTCAACTAAATATATATAAAAAATAAAATAAAATAAAAAAAGAGCATACAACCACTCCAAATGCAGTCAGTAATGTGATGTTTAGAAGTGTGTGGTTAGCAGAAGCAGGCACTGTAATGTGTATAATCACCATTCCAACTTGTTTGTAGCTTTAGCTAATTTGCAAAAATACAAACATCACGCTTTCAGATATAAACTTTGTTGTGGAATGATATGACTAATAATTCTAGGAATAAAAGCAATGTATCCCACATGTTCTGTGTTGGTGCATTAGTTTACTGACTGAAAATGTCCCATGACATTTTAGTGCGCATCTGGCTTTTTTCAGCTCTGTAAAGTCCACAGCATAATTATTTAGTCAAATTTGTCTTTTGATATGTTCAAATTGCCAAAAGCCTTGATAAAAGTCTGATAAATAAATAAGAAAGGAAGTGTTGTATTCTCTACATGATCTAAAGTGATTACTGCACAAGCAGAATCCGTTGCTTGTGGAGTCCCATCGCTCAGTTTTCCTCATTCACTTGTAGCGTGTTTTATAGCAGTATTTCAATTATCATCTTTCAGGATCTTTAGGAATCCAATATCACCATGTTCTAATGCAATAGTCTTTTTTGTTACATAAACTGAAAACTTAATTTTAATTAAATGTTTAAGCTATAGTGTGGCTAGTTAGGTAATAAGATATGGAGACTGAATTAATCCAATATGATACATAGGCTAATGATTACATTTTTATTTATTTATTCTTTTAGTTTGTAATTACACATGAATGTCGTCTACATTTGTATTTATTTCAATGTAAACACAAAAAACTGTTGAAAAATTTTGTTTTAAAAAACATTTAAAGTAGACTTATTTCATTTATAATGTTCTGTCTGAATATAAGTATACTACACTGTTCATCCATAACCATGTGACCACTGACAGCCTAGTTATTGTGTTACAGTCAGTTCTTGAAGTTGATGTGCTGGAAGCATGAAAATAAACGATCCAAGGACTCAAAACTAACAGACTCATGGACACTCATGGCTCACTGATGCATGAGGTGAGTGAATGTTAGGTTGTCAGGTCCATGTCCAAAGAGGAGCTCCTGTTGTACAAAATGTTAATGTGGGGTCAGAACACACAGCGCACCAGAGAAGTTTCAGCAGCACAACATTGTGCAGATGATCATATTGGTGTAAAGCTTGGTTGATTGGTGTGTGACCTTTTGCATATAATATTAATACTGACACCTTTATCTAATGCAATGGTTCCAGCCTTGTATACTGTAGTGGTTTTCCTGATCCAACTAATCAATTCATTACTGAAGTGAACACACCATCACAACAAAATCTGACCTTGGCTTTTAACCCAGTTCATGTGGCAACTATCAGTAATGAGCAGTGAACAGAGAACGATACCTTCCTCAAGAGTTACCTCAGTGGTGCTTAAGTCAGGACTTGAACCTGCAACCTTCCAGTGGTAAAGTCCTAACCACTAGGCCATCACTGCACATCCAGCTGCCTTCTTTCTTTTTTTATTTAGTGATTAACTAGTCTTTCCTGAGCCGGGTGTGTTACAACAGGAAAACTCAGATGTGTGCAGGGCGGGGGTTAGACAGAGATGAAGAGGGACCTCCACCAGCACTTCTGTCAGACACAGAGCTTCCTGTTTGCCATCACTCAGCTACATCAGTAGTAATTTGTCAGTTGAGATGCACAGAAATATTGTAAGTAAGGAGGCCCCTGAATAGACATTGCATGAGCTGCAGTTAAGGACTGTAGACTTCTCATTTTCTGTGTCAGATGCACCTGAGTGTATTGTGCAGTAGTACATGGGTTTAGGTTGATTGGCTACCCATAGGTGTGTGTGTGAATCGATGTCTGTGATGGGTTGGCCTCCTGTACAGGATGTACTAAACCCTAGCATGTCGTCAGCTGGGATTTGGTCCAGATCCTCTGGAACCTGAAATGGATAAGTGGTTAGTGTACAAACATGTAATCAATGTTTCAATAAACATATTTAAGATGTTCTCTGTACATTTAAATGCTTTTCATCTTCAAATAGTCCATGCCAACCAGAGATGCTTCTGCAGCATTCCATACCAAAGTACAGTGCCTTACTAATGGCTAAAATAAACAAAAATGGTACAAATCTAAAGGCAACGAATTCCTTAATGAACTGACCAGAGGTGGACAAAGTACTTAATTTCAGTACTTAAGTGAAAGTACAGATACCACTAGTCAAATGTTACTCCAATAAAAGAGAAAGTCATACAGTCAAATTTTACTTAAGTAAAAGTACTGAAGTACTTGCTTCCTAAAAGTACAAAAGTAGAAGACTTATTGCAGGAGTGCACACTTTTGGCTTGTGAGCTATTTTTAAAATGTCAAGAGAATCAACAATCAATAAAAATGCTACAAAAATCATATTTTTATATACATATACACACACAAACACACACACACATATACACACATATGCGTATACATATACATATATTGGCTATTGCCTTACTCCGATGATGCCTTAAACTGAATGCAATTGCATAGTCCAGACATAGCTCCTTACCCTTCTCTTTCTTAGCTTTTTGGTGGGTATTCAGTGTTGTACTTTTTAATCAACAGTCTGATTTCGGTTTCATACTTGGCCCAGTTCCCTCACTCATTTTTAGACCCTTTCTTTAGGAGAAATAAATTGGAAGCTGCTAACTGGTTATTTATTAGCTGGAGTTTCACAGTAACTCATACGATTGACCGAGCTGACCGATGTAACGCTTGTTACAAGTGGTCTGACTGGCTGTAATATATGTCAATCAACTGCTAAATATCACAGTGGGGATGGATGACTGGCTAACACACTTTTTTTAAATGATATGCAATCTACCCCACACTTCCTGTACTGTGGTGTATTTGGTGACTCGTGGTTCACTCGTCTTTTATGTTGTGCGCGGTACAGATTATTTTGAAAGGCAGGGCTCCGCGATCAACTCGTTCTCTGAAGTTACTCTGAAAGTAACGAGTAACAAGAACCTTAACAGAAGTGTAGTGAAGTAAAAACTATAGTGAAAACTGAACGTTTCCCGAAACGAGATTACTCAAGTAAAGTACAGATACTCAAAAACTATACCTAAGTACAGTACTCAAATAAATGTACTTCATTACTGTCCACCTCTGGAACAGTAATGATTTCAGTGATTTCAGCATTAAACTTCTTCCTCCTGAAACATCATGAAGATATGGGCCGTGTCTGTCAATCAGGGCTGTCCAGTGTGACTGCAGGCCTTCATTCCAGCAGAGCTGATAAAACAGACTGACACCAAATGGAACTGTTTACTTCTACAATGGACAGAATTCAGGTTTTAACCCATTTTAATCTATGCAACCAATGTTTTTCTGTTTAATTGATAATAGAATATGTGTGTGAACTGGCAGACGGTGCTTAAACCTTGTATCTCCAGCGCTAAAGAAGCAAACATGACATCAAACATGACTTGGCTGATATAATACTTTATTTGGTTTAATGGGAAAAAAACTGAGTAAGAGGGTTCTTTAGAGGGTTAAGCAAATGATTAAAAGCTGTAAATAAACATATATGCCATTGGATTCACAAGATCCTGAATATCTAACTAAAGTTGATCTCCAGTCCACACTCACGTACATGGACACTAAGCAGCCAAAACAATGTTCCATTTAATTAGCTTTATTTATTCTGACAGCGCTCTGTATTCTTGCAGCCTGTTTACTTCTAAAGAAAGAAGACTTGTGGACATTCCTGTCCATCAATTCCTCCATTTTTGGTGCATAAAGCCGCATATATGTCAGTGGAGATTGAGAGAACACAGAAATGAAGAGAACATTGGCCGTTTAGCCTAAAGAAACTGTAGTTTTAGAACTGGCCATTACAGAAAAATGTATGAAATTATCTACATAAACAGATACAGATGCGCAACCTGCGTTTACTCATACAGACAGACAAAATGACTTGATACAGTATTTACATTCCATTGTTGCTTCTCTGGTTTACTTGGTTTTCCTTCATCATCTTAACTAGAATGTAGAGTGCTTCATGTGCAAGAAAAGTGTCCTTTCACACATGGTGTGTGTGTGTGTGTGTGTGTGTGTGTGTGTGCGTGTGTGCGTGCGTGCGTGCGTGTGTGTGTGCGTGCGTGTGTGTGTGTGTGTGTGT
>JBBIGC010038094.1:0-11900 GCA_037576955.1 Lepidarchus adonis
GTGTGTAAGGCTTGCTGGCTGCCTGCCTTGCGTCAGTTCTGCTCAGCATCATCAGGCCTCACACACACACACACACACACACACACACACACACACACACACACGTAAACAGATCTTGAACCATGAAACTTTAAGACTACACTGAAGAGAAATAATATATTTTCAGTAAATAAAGTTTTCACAGCTGCACACTTATACCAACTCTAAGGTCTTCAGTAGTGTTGTGAGAAACAAGACTTTCTGAGGCTTTCACCCAGTGTAACCAATCGCTTCCTGAAATGTTTTGAAATGCTAACATTACACATATGCTTGTAAAATGCATTCGAGCAGGTTATGAAACTCACCCAATGATGTGGAGGCCATTTGCAAATATTCAATAGGTTCTAAGGACTTTCTGCAATAAAAACTTTTTCTACAGTATACAAGTATTCATATATGTCATTTATAAGGTTAATTTAAGTCAAGTTAATGTTCACATAATATTTATGATGCATAAGATATGTACAATAAGTTGTCTTCATTTATTTTGTAGAAAATGCTGACCTGAAGCCAGATTAGGAGAATCTGCAGAAAACCTAGACTCATGGAATTTTTTTATCAACTTGATTGATAGGATTTTATCAAGGGAGTTTGTTTTTCGTCTTTGCAATAGAAAGCACTCTCAAAAGTCTTTACCAACACCAAGGCATCAATATTTTCCTACTTTTTCTTACTGTGACATCCATAAAGAACCACAGAAATGAACATAGCCTGGATGTTGTGATATTTTTTTAGAGACACATTAAATTTGAACATCTTCACAAGCTTCATTCCTGTTCTGCTGAGTGCCAGTCTATGTTGTATTACCTGACAGCTGAGCCATTGATCTATGTAGGCCAGTGCTGTCCATGATTTCTACGTCTTCATTACAAAGGGACAACTTGACTTTTCCCCTGTTGTCATAACTGATTGATGAGTGATGTGTAATCCACATATTGAAGGTTATAAACTTTTCTTCCACCAATCTTGAATTCTTGGTCCTTCAGTCCTATGGCATTTATTAAATGTTGAATGTACAGGTTGAATATGTATGGTGATAATATGTCTTGTTTAATCCCTTTATTTGTCAGCTTTCTGTGATTTCTTGATCAGTGTTTAGGTTCCTTATTCGAATGTACATATTTTTTCTAGTTGCCTACTTCTTCAAATTCCTTGGCTTTTTCAACAATCCAGGATAAATCAGCAGTGTTTACTGTTCTTCTGCCATTTCTGATTTCAGCTTGCACAATTCTCGAGGCTTTCTCTTTTGGCAGTTATCTCAGGGCCTGTCGGAATTTATTTTCTAGCACAGGCGGTTCTTCTTTGTAGCTGATTCCAACAAAAGTGTCTTGGTAACATTTTCTAAGGTCTCTTTCTCACTCGTCAACATCAGCAACTTGACATACAAGAGTCTTTAACTTAACTGTGTCATTCAGGCAGCATACTCTGGGAATATTTGAACTCCTCAGTCATTTCTTAGTAGTGAATCTCTTGTGCCTATTCACGTTGTTTCTTGGTAATAGCCCAGAAGTGGTTTACTATTGCTGTGTTCCACACAACTGGATTGATGAGCTGCTATTGTTGATCATCCATGACTTACATACCCCTATATTGCTGCTACCCATGGGAGGGCATTCAGTATAGGTCTTTGTTGCCTTGGTGCATGCAAGCCTTCCTCTTATGTTGGGCTTTTTTATCACATTACTTAGATACTTTAATTTGACATGATCCATCGCTAGTTATCAGTAGTCCAGCCAGAGGCTTAGCACCATTATACAGCAAAACCAAGAGAAGCAAAACTTCTCAATCCAAGTTAAGTTTCTTAAATGCCTTTCATTCCACACCAGCTTATAAGGCATGGCAAAATGCCTTGATAAGTCCTTCTGTTTCATTCCTTTTCAGTCACTTTGTAGACTTAAAAACGCTGAGTCATCCACTTCGCTCTTACTCTCTCTCACTCTCTTTCTTCCCATTTGGATGACCATATGGAGCTGACTGCTTTATGGATGTTTGAGAGATGCAGCTGAATCCTCTTGAAACTGCATCTGCTCTCACAAAACTGTGCCATTGCTTTGGCAGAGAAAGGCAGAGGCAGTGAAGAGTGATTTCCGAGAGGGTTTATCACAGAATGCATGCAGAAAGCATGCCCATAGACAGCAATGCCTTCCTCACACTCCAGCATTTCAAAACGTACTCATGATTAAAATGACCCCAATTACAAATAGACTTTATATCAGTTTACACCTGAGGTGGAAATATGGTGTGTTAGTGCTATTTAAATGTAGCTTTAGATAAAAAGCTATCTCATTTTTCATAGGGGCTATTTGAATACGTGAGCTTTTCTCTCTCCCAGTAAAGCTGTATTCATAACAGTGCATTATAAAAGAAAATAGGGAAAAATACATCTTAAATGTAATCAGCAAGTTCAATTGCGGTATGATGGCTGTCAGGAGATACTCCAGTGTTTTTAACCTAATCTTTATCAGCAGTGTCTATACCACACAGTTGATTACTCTAGACAGTGATTTTCCCCTGTGCTTGTCCACTGAAAACACAATCACAATACAAGTCATTGGGCAGTTGTCCATTGACCTCTGTTTTAACTGTTTTACACTATGAGTAAAATTTTTTTTTTTATTAAGTTCAAGGAAACATGCTTTAATGACTAAATGTGGGAGATGACAGATGTAAAGGGATAAAGGGATGCAAATAATATTAATACTAAAGTGACCAGTGATACATAAATCTTTGTGACCAAGACTACGGGACATAATATTAAATTTAGTGACATGGCTTAGGCTGATAAAGTAACATGTTTACAGTGGCACATTAAAAAAGGTTATACAGTGATGACCATGTAATGAGATGTCAGATCTGATTGACTCTGTGCTACTCTCAACACACCTAAATCACATCTAGGTGTCACAGACTTGGAACGTCCTCTATTTTTTTTTAATGCTTATCGAATGCCAATGCTAATGTATTAAATAACTGCCTGTAGTGGTGATGTTTGCCTATTTTAATTTTCATACTGTGTCCTAAACACGTATGTAGTTTTACCAATGTACTTTTACATAAAACTGATTTGGGTTGGGTTGACTATAGGCTTTTAGTGTTTGTTATTAAGTTTAACATTAATAGTACAATTTGAACACTAAACATGTTTCATGACAACATTTTTTATATTTAATTACATTTGATTTCTTTAAGTCACTATACTGTGGCATGTCTAATATTGTAGCTTGTGTCCAGTGAGGGCTGCTGCCTTCCAGTGCTCTGCTGCTCGGCTAATATTGATCTCTGGAGTACGACATAAACAGATGGCCATAACATGGTGGCCTTCAGAGCTCCCCACCCTGACATGTTTTATTTCATGCCTCATGTCTTGCTGTGTAGCCAAATGCTGTACATGCTGCAGAACTTCTGTATCAGGCCTGAGTGTCAATGACGAGAATGATTTATGACAAATGACTAATATAGACTTTCATCACGATATCAGAATAATTTCGGTTTATACAGATATTTAAATCCATATAGTGGAGATTTGCTTGAAAAACAAATAATGACATTGGACAGCTGTTTCACTTAGTTTCGTTTAGATATTTCAATGTTATTTTTGACATTTTTGACAGTCTGGAAGAGCAGAATGTTTAGGTGATGCTTGAGTACCATACTAAAATACTTACATTTTCTCATTTCATTTTAAAATTTAAATCATCCCCATAGATATACTTGTAGTTATAAAAAAACATATTATTTCAATTCACAGCAGAATCAGCAGATATGTACATACAAATATTGGATAGTAAACCATCTCTGCATCCCTAGTTTAAAGGAAGGCTCAAATATGCTACTGTTTCTAATGCTGGAGAACTGCGTATACAGCATAATTTGCATATCTTAGTTACAAATATATACATAAAGCTATTTGCATTCTGTCACTGAGTGTGAGGTAAGCAAAGGAGACATCAAAAACCACAGCTGTGTATTTGTACAAGTCATCCAAATCTCTCTCTCTCTCTCTCTCTCTCTCTCTCTCTCTCTTTCTGTGCATGTGTACTGTATGTGTGTGTGTCATTATATGCCAGTGCATCGCTGAGAGTGATGTACCAGCCCAAAAATATCTGGTGTCTGGTGGTCCTGTCAGGGTCTTACTCCTGCATATTATAGTAAATATTGGTAACTGGATACTGGAAACTGGAAAATTCTATAATGCTTTTGCATTCCCACATCTCTCAGTCCTTCACTGATAAACCAATGTGATAGTTGCACATCCCAAAAGGTCTGAAATCGACATTCACTTAGTCAGCAAGCAAATATCAGTTTTGTGTTGGAGCTGGCCACTACTAACTGTGCTTTTGCATTTGTTAATGCTAATTTAAAAGTCTTTTACCTCTGGCACATTGCCTTCTCATTTTTGCTATTGGAGAAGAGAATCTGGGAGTGCTCCAAGTCTACAATGAAGTAGAGAAAACTTTCACTGAGCACGCTCAAGGAATGTAAGCCCTGCAACATTGCAAGCAAACACCAACAAATACAAACACACAAACACAACTTGATACTTATGACACCCAAGAATGATTTCCTAAAATACCTAAATAACTGACCCTATGATGAACATGAAATTCCCTTGTAGTGGTTGGAAAGGTCTTTGTGCTCTAGTATCTACCCATTTGCCTACACCACAGAGGTGCAAATATCTTCAACATCAGTGTAATACTCTCCATGATATGATATTGGCAGAACTGTTCTTCCCATAACAAAGAGGTACATTGGTTCAGGACCAGTTCTAGGCAGTTCAGCTGGTGTCTAAAGGTGTAAAAAGTCAAGTAGAGTAGAGATATTCCATTGTCCGCTGTCATTGTTGTTTTATTTTAACATTTCACAATTTATATATCGTCTTCTGCAAAAGTTTGGGCACCCCTTGATAAATAACAGATTTTGGCGATTTTGTAATTGAAAAGATGTTAACACAGTCTCTCTAGGACATGGAAAAAAATATAAAATATTTTCAGCAAACATTGATGCATAGTTTTTTTTATCTTTGTTCAATTTATAACATAAAGAGTAACTATTCATCAATGTTTGCTGAAAATATTTTGCATGTTTTCCATTTCCTGGAGAGACTATGTTTACATCTTTTCAATAAAAAAATGACAGAAATTTGTTATTTATTGAGGGCGGGCCAAATTTTGTACAAGACTGTATTCAGACCTTCAACTGTTGAACAATAAAATCAGCTAAATGATTGGTTAATAACTCTTCAAGTGAGACTAATCAGAGTTCTGTTTGATTAAAAACAGAAATATAATTAATTTTTGTTTTTCATATTGCAATAGAACCTCCCCAACAATAAGCCCCATTCTATAAGTTGCAGAAAATGCTCATTTATGATTTAAAACTCTAAGATAAGCCGCCCCATGTTATTAGCCACAGTGTTACTGAATTTATTGACCTGAAGTAGAAGCATCTAACTTGACACGCCCCTTGAGACATTTATACTGTAGTTGAGCGTGAACAATTAAATTAATAAGATTTGGAACTACTGATATTATGCCACAACGCAACAGCTATGCTGCAAATTTTAAGCTCCAGGTTGTTGCTTTTGCGAAGCAACGCCCGCAGTATCCAAGATGAATGCGTGTCCAACATCAGTGACAGCAAAGCAGCACAGGTCGCAATTGACGATCTGGATCTGATTTTGAAGGATTTGAAGAAACGTAAAACTGATCATTTTAGCATTTCAATGTTTTATACTGAAGAATGTACATGTGGACAGAAGATTGACATCGCTGTACTGTAGTACCCCCACCCTCTGGTCGATGAAATGAAAATTAAAAACTCATCTTTTCCCAGCCAACAATAAACTTTTGTTCCTTTTGTTTCTGTTATGTATAGTATTATATACTATATACTATATATGTAATGTAGCAAAGGGCTGAAAAAGTTTGAGAGGCTGAATGCAGCTGCAGTAAAGAGTACATTTAAATTCAACTAATCATATGGGGATGTGGTCTTTTTGTACAGAATTATTCTTTTAGCGAATGTGTTTTCATCCTTTAAAGAAGTCACACCCAATACTAGATTTGCAAAATCAATGTATAAGCTGCAGCCTATTGTTGGAGAAATACGGTACATGGCTTAAAAAATTACCTATTAAAATATTTTACTGTTTCAAAGTGTTAAAAGCTTTTGATCTTTTTAATTGCAAATGTTAAGTTGTGGGTGGGTTTACTAGATGATGCAGTCTCTCACACTGTTTAATTCTGCACATACACCTCTTATGTGTTCAGTTTAGGAAAATAAGTATATTTTAAATCTGTTCTTCAAACTATGTCAATACCAGCAAGTTTCCACATGCATTGCTGCAGTATACATACTGAGCCGTTCTGAAGGCGATCTGAGGCAAACTAATAAAGCAGCTCTAGTTAACACTAAAGAGAGAAATTAGCATTTTCCAAGGTAAAGCAGCCGACACATATTTGAATTCTCATCACGGCTTTTTTAGTGCCTGTTTCTTGATATCTTTATCTTTGTGTCTTTGAAATGGCTTTGAAGTTGCCTGTGGTCTATTAATCATTAGTCCCTCCCCCTTCACTCAGCAACATGCACACATACACACACTCTTGCATAAATACAAAGGAAAGTACTGCTGCTTGATCAGGGGGTCATGTGACACACTGGACTGTTCTGGGTGGCCACCAGTGGTCAGCTGATCAGCAAGGGTGATGAAGAGGAACTTCAAAGAGGTTGCTAGGTGGACTTCAACACAGCATGTTCCACCGGCCATTATTTTTCAGAGAATATGAATGATAACACTTTTCTTTCACTCTTGGTTAGTTGTTGGCTGAAGCCATTTATTATCAATCAACTGTGTTCACTGTTTTTAAATCATAATCAGTTTTGAATCATTGTCATGTTGGAATGTCCAAGTACATGCCCTGTGCAGCTTCCGAGCTGATGAGTGCTAATTTTCCTCTAGTATTTTTTGATAACCTGCTGCATTTATCTTCCCATTATGACCAAATTTCCTGTGCCTTTGTAAGTCACACATCCCCAAAACATCAGTGATCCAACACCATGTTTCACAGTAGGAATGGTGTACCTTTCATCATAGGCCTTGTTGACTTCTCTCTAAATGTAGCATTTATTGTTGTGGCCAAAAAGTTAAATTTTAATCTCATCACTTCAAATGACTTTGTGCCAGAAGGTTTGTGACTTGTTTGGTGTTGTTTGTGCTGTTTGGCGTATTGTAAACGGGATACTTTGTGCCATTTGTGTAGTAATTTTTTCTGGCAACTCAACCATGCAGTTCAACTTTCTTCAAATGCCTCTTCATTATTGTGCATCTTAAAACAGCCTCACCACATTTTTTCAGAGAGTCCTGTATTTCACCTCAAGTTATTTGTTGGTCTACCTGACTGTAGTTTGGTTTCAATTGAACCTCTAATTTTCCACTTCTTAGAGCTTGAACACTGCTGATTGGCCATCTCAATTCCTTTGATACAGTATTTTCTCTTATCCCTTTCCTGTTTTATAGAGTTCAACTACCTTTTCCTGCAGGTCCTTTGACAATTCTTTTGCTGTCCCCATGATTTAGAATCCAAAAATCTTCATTGCCGCACTGGATGAAAGATGTAAGGGAGATGCTTCCTTTTATAGCCATTCAAATCCATCTGTGTCAAGTTGTGTGCATGCTATCAGGCCAAATCACCAGGGTATATAATTTTGTGATCAGGGTCATTTGGGTTGGTTGTGTTGTCATTATGATTTAAAAAGAGTAAACACATTGTTTGACAATTAATGGCTTCAGCCACTAACCAAGAGTAAAATAAAAGTTTTTGTGTTATCGATCATATTCTTTGACAAATGGCCAAGAAATTATAAATTCTGTCAGGGTATGTAAACTTATGATCACAACTGTATGTGTGTGTGTTTATCTTTATATGTTTATCTTTAAATGTGTACATTATATGTCTATCTATCAGTATACACACACACACACAATACAATATGTTAGTGTTATTAACATTGCAGCGTTCCAGATCTCCAGTTTTGTTTGTGGATAGTAAGTGCCACTCCCACCCCACACAGATGTTTAGGTGTTTCTCTCACACCCCATATATGTGCCCTGTGTTCAGTGACCATGCAGCATGGCAATAATAGCCCTATGGCAGATGGCTGGTTAGATAAGCCAGCCAGCCTGCTGTTGCATTTGAATATGATCCTCCTTATGTCTGTCTGTGGTGGCTCTCTATGCATCTTCCCCTGCCCTTCATACTGCTGGGGGTCAGCCTCTGCACTCTAGCAGACCGCTGCACGCTGACCGTCCTTTCAAAGTTCACTGCTCCTTTCAAAACAAGCAGGCTGTCAAGCGACTAGAGTATATGGATTTGCTGCATAAAGTGGCCAGCCTTCACCTGTTAATATCCTCCACATGTAGGCTCTCTGTTATACTTATGAATGATTTTTTTGATCTGATGAAAAGCATTTGAAAGGTGAATTACATACCTGCTCATGGCCACTGTTTATCAACTTGATTTAGGGTTGATTTGGGAAATTGTTGAATGTCATGCCATAACATGGAAAAACACACTATCCTTGCTTTGTTGAGCAGTTGGTTGTAGTGTGTAAGAGATGTTAAATAAATGTACTTCCTAGTTTATTTCTGTTCTTAGTGAAGCCTAAGCCGTCCAGTAACCCACTTTGGATTCATCAAGGATGCAATGTCAGAAGAATGGACACTTTTACATACGATTAAACATTCAGCCTACAGCACTTTAATCTGCCCATTCACAAGTTGGAGATTTCGGGGGGAATTATGAGCTGAAGCAGTTGTATTAGTGCAGATGGATAAAATTAATTGAGGTGGAAAAAAGTAATGTAAAAACATCTTCACAGAAAAATATGAAATATAATATTTTCTCTTTAAATATATGGGTGTCTTTTGATGATGATCAACGCATACATACATTTGAATCACACACAAACACACACACACACACACACATACATTGATTGGTAGTGTGTACAGGTATATATGTATATATAGTTTTTAGCACCTACAAACAAGCAAGAATTCTGGCTCTCTTCTATCCTCCACTTATTACCTGTATTAATGGCACCTGTTTGAACTTGTTATCTGTATGAAAGACACCTGTCCACACCTTCAAACAGTCAGACTCCAACCTCTACCATGGCCAAGACCAGAGAGCTGTCTAACGACACCAGGTACAAGATTGTACACCTGCACAAGAATTTATATGTATAATGGTGCAAAAAAATAGTATTTAGTCAATAACAAATGTTCACCTCAATACTTTGTAATGTAACCTTGGTTGATCAAACAGTTCCTGTAGGTCTTTACCAGGTTTGCACACACTGTAGCTGGTAGTTTGGCCCATTCTTCCAGGCAGATCTTCTCAAGAGCTGTGATATTTTGGGACTGTTGCTGGGCACTTTCAACTCCCTCCACAGATTCTCTATTGGCTTGAGATCCGGAGACTGGCTTGGCCATTCCAGAACCATGAAATGCTTTTTACGTAGCCACTCCTTCGTTGCCTGGACGGTGTGTTTGGCATCCTGTAAGATCCAGCCATGTTTCATGAGGCCACCACTTTCAAACCAGCCACAGGATGTTTTTGCTTAAAATCCCACAATACATTGCCCTATTCATCCTTTCCTTAATATGAATCAATCATTCTGTGCCCTTTGCAAAAAATCTGCCCCCAAAGCATAAAGCTTCCACCCCCATGCTTCATAGTGGGTATGGTGCTCTTGGGATGCAACTCAGCATTTTTCCCCCTCCAATTAGGACAGGTAGCCACAATAGTGGAGCACTTGTGAATTTTTTGTCACATGCACACAATGAATACTTTTTGCTTTAAAATGCTTCAAAGTGGCCATTGGCTTCTTGGTATCCTCTCTTACCAGTTTCCTCCTTGCTCTTCCATCCAACCTGGAGGGACGGACTTTACTGAGGTCATTGGGATTGATAAAGAGATTTTTAAAAACTATTTCCGACCTTATGTCTGTCCACAACTCTATCCCTAAGATCTTTTGAAAGTGGCATGCCACCATAGTCAGCTGTTTGCTGTCTCTTGCACTACCAAGCAAAGGAATGGGAAGGAACAGCTGTTTTATGCTTCACTAATCAACAGAAAACAATTAATCACAGGTGGAAGCCAGTAACCATGGTCTGCAATGGAATTGGTGGTTACAAATATTGTTTAGGAGGGGGTGATCCTTTATTAACAGTATTTCTTGTTTCTTTATTTATTTACTTTTTCTTTTAACTGTAGCTGTGATGTCTTTCACTCTGATGTTATAAATTGCATTGAGTAAGTAAAGCTGGAAAAAATATTTTGTGTATTCATTTAAGGCTGTAAAGCAAATAAAAGGAATATTTCAAAGGGCATGATTTTTCAAATTATAACAGGCACACTAAAGCTGTTTCTCACATCATGCTCATTTTGAATTCATGGTTGCTCATAGTTTAAATTGCTGAATTTAATTGATTTTATTTGACTAAAAAAAAAAAAAAAAACATAAAATGTGCTGCTTGATGAGTCCACCTCATGCTGTTTATGCTCTCTGTGAAACATTGAATGTTAAATTGCACTTTCATCTGTAAATCATAAAAAGACTGGAAAGTGTTTAAACATTAAACACGGTTTCTTTAGTCAAAATTACGCCTGTGCATGTAATTAAAGTAAAGCCGGGACTTTGTGAGTCAGTTATAGTTTTGATGTTATGGCTGATAGCAATAAAATTAATAAGCGAAAGTTTTGAAACCATTTGTCTCAAGTTGGCCTTTATACCTAACACACACTAACCTATACATTAAATATTATATGTTGCTTATTTCTGATTTATTCTTTGTTTGCTTACTGAAGTTGGATGGGACACACTGTGGGTTCTTGTTAGTGAGATGTGTAATGTGTAAGGTTAAATTGAAGCAGATTTGTAGGCATTTGAGCTAGAAAATTAGTGACTGCATTAGGTACCTGTCTTCTGTAATTACTGCAGTTGGTTAATGAATGCTATTTTTAAGAGGCTGTCCTGCTTCTGAGTGGTGTATAGAGGGCCTTGGAGTGTCTGTGAGGCCATGTTCTTTACAGGGAGGAGCCAGGGTCACTCATCAGTGAGGAGCCCTCTCCACACTTGACCTGTGCTTCAGGTGTGAGCCTGCGTCATTAACAGCTAATGAGTTTCAGTGTGTGGAAACTATTAAATGAAGCATATCAGAGGAACTGAAATATGACATTCTTGTGATGTCATCCAGTGCTGATGTGCACAAAAATATTACCAACATATCAGACTCATGAAAAAAAAATATTAGGGCAGTACACAACAATAATTATTATGCTAACTAGCAATCATACCACAACTGATTTAGACATCTTTTGCTGATTCCCTGCAACTGTACATCCATGAATGTCCAAACAGCTCTCCCAACCAAACGCTTAGATAATGAACTGTATATTAATGTCCAAGAGGGATCGTATTCTGACGTCCAAATACTATACCAGACATACAGATATAGTCCTGGACTGACCATTGGAAAATAGACCTTTGTGTCTGACAGATGTCTCATGTTTGCTGGGTACAGACTAAATTAATCAACAGGCAATGGAAGCTTATACATAGACAAACAGCACTGTGCAAACTGCACTGGTGCTGAACAGTATAATCTACAATAGTGACGTTGCAGCAGAAACACTGTAGTAGCAACAGCAATCTTGAGGTCTGACATTGGTTTAACATTTTTATTCTTTTAAGATGAGGGCGCATGAGTGAGGGTGCGTGTGTGTGTGTGTGTGTGTGTGTGTGTGTGTGTGTGTGTGTGTGTGCGCGCGCGCGCGTGTGTGTGTGTGTGTGTG
>JBBIGC010038104.1:0-11900 GCA_037576955.1 Lepidarchus adonis
AATTTGTTGTTGTGATTCTGCTTTTGTGTTTGCGTTTCTCAATTTGTTGTTGTGGTTTGCACTTCAGGGCCACTGTATGTGGGTGAGGGTTGCACATGCTCCTTTACCTTCTCAGTGGAAGCTAGGTTAGCCATCTTGTGCGAGCTATGCCACTATTTCTCACTGAAGTTCTTGCTCCAAAAATCTTCAGAAATGACTAATTTTTTTTATCATTCTTGAACAAAACATGGTAATACAATCTAAATTGTTGGTGAAATAGGTATGTTAGAGCAGTATATACATAGAAAGACTGAGCATGTCAACTAATCTACTGTCATGCAAATGAATGAGTCTATATAACAGAGTCAAAATAAATCAACTACAGTCAACTACTATAATAATAATAATAATAAATTACTGCTCTACATGCCTCAAATTGCCACTTGGGGACCAATACAATTTTATTGAATTGAAGTGAAACCGCCCTCTTCGCTCACAAAATGCTTCTCTCTCTTCCCCTCTCTCTCTCTTTCTCTCTCTCTCTCTTGCTCTCTCTCTCTCTCTCGCCGAGGGCGTTCCCCATAGTGAGATACCTCACTCATGTTATCAGAGAACCACGGTTACGACAGTAACCCAACGTTTCTGTTAGTTTTCCTTTTTTTTTTGCAAAATTTTAATTTCAGTTAACGAAAATGTTTTTTACTTTTAGTTTTCGTTATTTTGTTAGTTTTCATTAACGATAATAACCTTGCTATGGATAGACACTGCTGGAGGAAAGCAGTTTAGGAAGGTGTGGTACACCTTGAAATGGAACTTCGTCATGCTGCAGAAGTAAAGCGACAAATCCATAAAGATTGCACACACTGCGCCAAAATCTGTAAATCACTGATTGCAGATCCGCAAGTAGAAAACCCTACAGAGAGGACAGTCATACTCGTTTCAATTTCGCTAATGATGATGATGAATGGTTGGTAGAGGATTAAATGCTTATTTCACTTAATAAAATGCAAATCAATGTATATATTTTATATAGTGTTATTTTCTGGATTTTCTTTTTGATATTCTCTTACTATTAAAATAAACCTTCCATTAAAATTATAAACTGTTAATTTGAACTGTTAAATTTCTTTGTCAGTGGGCAAACTTACAAAATCAGCAAGGGGTCAAATAATTATTTGCTGAGGGTGTACTTACTTTCTCTTTGTTCTACAGGTCATTGGTGTCTGCATATGGTCATGGCCATGCATGTTTAGGAGTTATGTTATGAGAAATCACAGAATTCTTGTAAATGGGACAGGTGCCTAGCGTGAGAACGAATTGGTACCCAACCACAACAAAGGGAAATGCACTGTTTGCAGAAGAACATGGTACAAAATTTGATGCAGAAAGAACCACAGCTAAAAGCCAAAGAGAGGTTTAGCGGCTCTGTATACATAATGCAATGAAAGTACATGCATGTATCCGTTTTTTGTTTGTGTTTCCTGTTTGTCCTACAGCTGCATGTTCGCTCCCAACCAACGATGATTGTGGAACAGGGCCACAGTGACTGACCAGTGAAAACCAGTTGGATCTGTAAAATTAATAACCCACAGACCTACATTTTCACCATCAACAGCGTAGGGTACCTCTGTGGAACCTGGCCTGTGCCCACTACACCTGGCCAGGCCTGTCCCACCACTGGCCTATTGCACTGGTGTGATGAAATGTAATAAACAGGTAACATATGTTAGGTCTTTACCAAATAACATAGAAAAGATGCAGCAGTGCAAGCAGCAGCTTAGAAATGTGGCCTTTTATGTTAATTTTTTTCCTTCTAACAAATTAAATTCAGCAAATACATGGGTGAACCCATCTTATTTAATTTCTGCATAAATATGACCTAAAAGCATTAGCAGATGTAATAAAAATAGATTTATAGAGCTCAAACAGAAAGGACAAAAATATGAAAGCGAAAGTAAAAATTAGTCATTGTGAACACATCATCGCCACGACGAAATGTAACCTCTGCATTTCACCCATCACACATGCAGACAAGGAGCAGCAAGCAGCCACCAATGGAGCTCGGGGAGCAGTGAAGTAGGGACGGTACCTTGCTCAAGGGTTACCTCAGTGGTGCCCAGGTTGGGTCTTGAACATAGTCATAACCACTAGGCCACCACTGCCCCAATTTTGTAATTGTAATTTATTAAGTGGGGAAAATGATCCAATATTACATTTCTGTAAGTGATAAAAACAATATTGAACCTTTGCTTTTAGTATCTGGTGTTACCCCTTTGTGCAATAATTGCAACTGAACATTTCTGGTAACTCTTGTTCAGTCCTGTGCATTTTGTATATATACAAAAAATAAAAATAAGAATAATCTTATATACATAAAAACCAAGAAATCTTTTACAAGATCTACAGAAATACATACAAAATATGTATAAGTATACAGAAATATATATAAGTATGAGGAGACGTGGCTGATGCAGGTGAGATAAAGAAGTATAAAGTGCACAAGCAGACTGTATGTGAATAGCAGCAATAGAAACCAGATGATGTGTTAATCTTAGGAGATGATAAATAGATGAACCATGTTAAACTGCATTGTAGGGTCTGGTAGAAATGACCTGTGGTAACGCTCCTTCCTACACTGTGGGTGTAAAAATATACTGCTGAATGAGCTGCTCAGGGCTCGTACAGTCTCATGTAGGGGGTGGGAGGTGTTGTCTATGATGGATGTCAGTTTGGTCAACATTCTCTACTCCCCAGTCTGCTTGATGGGCTTTCAGTGAACAGCCCAGGACAGAACTGGTCCTCTTTACCAGCTTGTTTAGTTTTCCTATGTCCCTCTCTGTAATTCCACCATACCAGCACACCACAGCTTAAAGGATGGCAGATGCTACCACAGTGTCATAGAAAGTGCTTAAAAAGGTCCTGTTAACCCCAAAGGATCTCAGCTAGGTCCTCAAGGAAATCTCTCTCTGTGTAAAAGTGTCCTCCAGTGTGTGTTGCTTCGGTACAGTCAGTTACCTGAGTGAGCTCACTGTGTTCCGTTAAGTGTTTACTTTTTAGGTGTCATATCAAATATTTTTTTAATGGATGTGATGGGATGACTGACAAAACAATTCAGTGTTCTTAGGCTTGTTCATGATCTCGTTCAATTACAAATGCCCTGACTGATCTTTGAGATCGGATTGGGACATCCATATTTGTAACATCTCTGGTTATTACATGCCCAGTTTGATGGAGTTGGTCAACCACTTCTGGGTAGGGTAACAATGGTCCTAAATTTCCTTCATTTGTACACAATCACATTCACTTATTTGAAACATGGAATGCAATTATTATGCTTTATCATTAATATGCTTTTTCAGACAGTTTTTCCATGTATTCAAAGTAAACATTGTTCACAGGACATCAGGGTCCATGTGGTCATGACCACTCAGGCTTGTTATGCTAATGTTCCGAGAGCTTCTTGAATTCTTGAACATGAATCAGGTGCCTATGCATGAGAAAGCAATTGTGCAACCACATCAAAGGCAAATACACTGTTTGCAAAACGCATGGTAGGAAGCATGAAATAACCATGGCAACAAGATAGAAATAACTTAAACTTTTTTTCTATCACAATACAGTGAGAGCAAATGTATGCATCTGTACACACACACACACCTGTAATGCCAATCAAATAATTCATGTGAAAATATACCTGAAATATAATTTAGTCCAGCTGCCATGTCACTCTCACATGCAAATATTTCATTTTACAGTGCCATTGTTATTGTGCTTCTATTCCACCATGTTAAATTATGCCAGAAGATCCTACATTTACTTCATGTTAATGAGCTGAAGGAATATTTACTTTTACACTATACTTCGGTCAGTATTGCCATTCAAGCCATATTTAAAAAGGTTAAGAATTAGATCTGTAATGGGACCACTGAGAGACCCAGATCAGAATGAAACTAGAGAGAAAGCAGAACAACAGAGTGAGACTCCTCCCTTTTCACTAGTTGTTATATATAAACAGGCTTTGGAGGTGTTGCTCCTACTTACTCCTAAGTGCTTTGCAGCTGCAGCAATGACCCACCCAGAGTTTACCACCAAAATGCTAACACAGGTCATAGGATCAGGTGGAAGTGCATTTGTAGTCATTATCTTTTTGGTCGCCTTCCAATATATTTTCAAACTGGATTTCGATTGTCCGTGTGACTTTAAACGAAACGTCTTGTTCTGCTTAATTTACATGTTTCTGCCGTTCCTCATCTTTTTTCTGATTATGTTTGTGGTGGACAAAATCTTTTTGGAGGTTTGCTGTTCCTGTGATGGCTTGGCATTTTGTACACGAGTTTTGAGAGGAGTGGTCATGGGTTTATTATGGATTGTAACAGCACTGCTGGATGGAGATTGGTATGTGTGCTTTGTAACAACAGCATGGAACATAACAGTTAAGAGTGAACAACTAGCTTGTAAGAAGGAACCTACCAGTGATGAATCTGTGATTATCAAAGACCTTATGAACAGTTCTCGTGTAAGTATGCTCGTCAACTATTTTGAATGAATTATTAATATTATATGAAATAATGTTTATTAAATTTAAAGCTTGGTGTCACCTATAAACATTCATTAATTCAGAAATTATTAGTTTTATCTTGATAAAGAGCATTGTTTCTCACTTCAAGTATGTTCTTTTAAGGCCTATGGACTGGGTTCCCTATGTACAATTTTAATTTTATGGGCAGTGGGCCTATGCTGCTGCAAAAAAACCCAGACAAGCTATAAAGCTCTCTTTAAGGAACATGAACTGGAAGAGGCTGAAAATATTTTGACAAAAACAATAAAAGACAAGGTCATCGTGAATGCAACAAAAAAAGCAAGTGAACAAGCTAAAGAAATGGGTAAGTCAAATACACAAAGCCATTGAACCTCTACTGTGAGTATTGTGCTCCAGATCAACAACAAACTGAACACCAGCAGCAACAATTAGAAACAGTTTGTTCTTTATAAATATTGATGCGACGTGTGAATCTTTTCCACTGAAATAAGATATTTGGAAATTCTATATTATATTATGCTATATATAATATATGCTATATTATTCTATATATATTATGCTATATTAGAATTTGTAGCCCCATTTTACATGAAGTATTTTTCATAATGCATTAACACTTTAATATCACATGCATTGTTACAGCTGGACGACATCAGTGCAGATTACTCATGCAATAACTTATATTACACTTCTGAAATACCATAAGTAAAAATGGAAGTGAATGGCATTTCAAATCTCTTACCTATGCTTCATAGAACGCAAAGAATGCACACTGAACTAGAGTACTGTATATCTGAGTAGAAATCACACGCTTAGAAATGGTTTGCACTGCCAAAAACATCACTTATGGTTTTTACTAAAGAGATGGTATAATTATTGCAAATGGTGAGCTTGCCAGTCTTCCACTATGGGAAAAAAATATTCAGATGCTTATTGTTCAAGACAAGACACTTTTAATTGTGAGAATCCTGACTCAGTGACAGGAGAGTCTTTATTAATATAAATGATAAGTTATAAATTAAACTATTAATATTTTTTCTCTACAGGGTGTGAACAAGATTTTAAGCTTTTGGTTATTTTAGAAGAAAATGATTCACGCATGTTGCCGCTGCCTGACGGGATCCCAGAAACATTAGAAGAACTTGAAGAGATTGTGAGGAACACACTTCGCTTAAATATGAACTTCAGACTTCAATACAAGGATGAGGACTTTGGTGACATGTTTGTGAATATGACAGATGTTGGACAATTAAAAAATCTTGGTACTCTAAAGGTAATCGAGCAAGCTCCTCTTGTCGACTTAGCATAATTTCCTGTTTCATATTTTTCTTTTGACACCAAACATCCATTAAAAAGAGACAGATATACAAGGTCGACTGTCACACACACTGGACATTTGTACTACAAGTGCAAATCTGATCCCAGCGGTAGAGATGCTTTTGTCAAAAGACTTCCCTGTCTGGCAGAACCTGGGTCATTCATTGGCTGCTGTGGAAAGACTCAGAGACTCAAGAGCAAGATGGGAAATCATTGTACCGAGCTCAGTTTGCTGTTCTTTAATATGCAAAGCAGATGCATATCCAACCAAAACATGCCAAACCATGGTGAAGCCAACTATTTGCTATAACTCATAGTTTTTGAAATTCATTAGAGAAGGCCAATGCTTTTTTAAGCTGAATTCCAGTTAATTTTTTTGTTTGTTGTTGATTTGTTGGGCTTTTGTTTTTTCTGTGTGACTGTAGAATAGCTTGCTTTCTGACTTCCTTTCCTATCAGTCCACCTCCTTTCACTGAGTGCATGCATCTTTCTATCTCAGTTCATTACTTACAGCCTGTCTGCTCACTTAGCATGACTTGTTTATTTAATATTTTCAGCTAAATGCAAAGTTCCTTCACAACTGGACCCTTTTCTGTCATGATTCCTTTTCATCTTTGAAGAGACAGAACAGCTTCATTATTCAGACATTTGGAATAAAAGGAGGAACCATCCATCAGAAAACTCAGTTTGGTGCCCATATTCTGCAAAATTAACAATAAACTGTAAATCTTGAAACTAGGCCACAAACCAGGTGCTTTAGATTAGAACATTAGTTCTAATACTGAATAGCACACATCTGCATTTATATTTTATTGTGGGTAAATCACAGTTTACACTTAAATATTTTATTTATATTTCAATTGCTATTATTCCCTGCTAAACTACAGAAAAAATGTCACTGTGATCTGAGAAAAGTTACAGAAATGCTTAAGCAGTCATAATGAAAGTAACTGTTTAATACTCTTCAACATTCTACACACGTGTTCTTCACTCTTAACGTAGAGGAGGAAGCCTTCTGATGTGCCTGATTGTTTGCTAGGGTGAGGATGGCAGAACCCTAATCAGAGAATATGTACACATCCTGGCAAAGCTCTGTGAATTTTTTTAGGATGTGCATTTAAAAAACATTTATTTAAAAATGATTTACTTACACTTATTCACTGACTCCCTCCTTCCTTGATACTCTCTCTTTCATACTTAAAACAGAAACATTTCAGTTAATGTCATGTTTCTTCAGATTTGTACATTGATAATAGAGATTTTTACTTTCACTGTATAGTTTGATTTCTAACTGTATAAAGTAATTGAAACTGACATTTTTGGCAACATGTGTGTTATACCAGAGATAATGGAATGTTAACTGTTGTTGAATATTAAGTTGTTTTTAATGTTTTGTTTTGTTGTTTTAATACTTTTAGAATAACACCTTTGTTGAAAAGACTAGTATTACCCAATTGCAGCTGTGCACCAGTGAACATTTATTCATGGTGTACTATCAGGAAGAGAATATTGCTTTTTGTGTTTTTGAAATAGTATTTAATGTTTATATTCCCATAAACAAATTGGTGTATTTTGTTATTTTTATGCTAGATTATTTGTAACTTTGTTAAATATATGTGAACTTTGAAAAATATTATTTTTGTTTGGTTTTTGCAGCTCAAATTGTGTTGTTTTATGTTTTTGAACATACATAGTCAAAGGCGTTGATTTTGAAATTTCTCTCATATTCATTTACAAAAACTCTGTAAGGTAAGTAGAACATTGAGAGCCCCATTTCACCAGCACTGAGTCGGAGGACAAAGTTTTATTATCTGATGAGAAAAAATTATTTCCATTACTGGCAAGCAGATCCCACCTGTTTTCTATGCTCCACAGTGGAGGGGCAATGGTCTGGGGTGCTTTTTCCTTCAGTGGAACAATGTAGCTTCAGGAGGTGCAGGGGCATCAAACGGCTGCTGGCTGTGTCCAGATGTTGCAGAAAGTGTCCCACATGACTGTGGGCCCTCGTCTGTGTGGTAATACCTGGATTTTTCAACAGTACAATGCTACAGTACACAATGCCCACAGGACAAGGGCCTTCTTCCAGGAAAATAATATCACTCTTTTGAACCATCTTTTCAAAAAATTGACAACAGTTCCAGACAGTAGATGCGCTTTGTGCGGGGTCTTCACCACTTGGAGAAATCAAGCATTAAGTGATCAGCAATAACGGTGGAGCTAGTAATTACTGAGTTCATGTTTGGAACTTTGATTTCTGTCTTTGGTTTCTGGGTTTTTTTGGAGGTGTGGTCCTAAACTTTTGGTCAGCTGTAAAACAGCCTGTTTTACATGCTGCTCCTTTTTTTTTGCCAAACATGCCTTTGTTGATTGTGGCCAAAAAGTTCTATTTTAACTTCATCAGTCCATAGCACTTGTTTCCAAATCACATCAGGCTTCTGTAGATGTTCTGTTGCATACTTCTGACATTGAATTTTTTAATGATGATGCAGGTAATGTTTTCTTCTGCTGACTATTTCATGAAGGAAAGTGGAACTGTGCACCATCACTCCTGAGTCTGCTAAATCTTCCTGCAGATTTTTTAGTCAAATGTGGATTTTTATTTGTCTTTCTGACATGCATACAAGCAGTTCTCTTTGAGAGTTTTCTTGGTCTTCCAGATCTCATCTTGACCTCCACAGTTCCCCTGTACTGCCATCTTTCTCACTGTGGAAACTGCAAGCTGACAATGCTTTGCTATCTTCTTGTAGCCTTCTCCTGCATTGTGGGCATCAATAACTTTCATTTTCAGAGTCTTACACATCTGCTTAGAGGAACCCATTGTTGCTGAGTGTCCACAAGTGTGTGCACAAGGTTTGAAGAGTCAGAGTATTTGTGAAGCTTTGAAATTGGCACCAGCTGACATTTACTAATGACAGCTGTTGCCATGCATCAGATCTAACAATTTGATTATATATATATATATATTACTGTTAGAGCCTTGCTAATGCAGCAATAAGTTATATTACTACTGTCAGTGCCATCGTCATCTCCTCACACTTTGAAGCCTCTTTTGCTGCTTCATCAGCCAAATTATTCCCTTTTCTCTGTGTTTGGCATATAATCATTGGTAATCTCCTGGCCAACTAATTTTGCTCTAGATGCAATATTGGTGTACCATTGTTTTTTTTAAACCCTCCAAAGGGCTCCAAACAGGTGTGTAACTCCAGGAGTATATGCTGAATCAGTGAATCAAAGACAGCCCTTCCTTTCACTGTTTTACTTCTGTCAAAACCTTTAATTCTGCCAACTGAGCAGAGCATGGCTGAGGACAATACTCATCTTTCTCTACTTAATAATCATCCTCACTCTCTTTTCTTACTATTGGATACCCTGCATGTTTGCCCAGACAGTCCCTAAAACAGGAACCATCCATAAAATAAAATCTGCTACTAGAAGTGGTGTTAATTCCAAATCAAGTCCCAATTTGGAAAAGGCCAAGGAATCAGCTACACAATCACGAGATTTCCCTCATTAATACAAGTTTCCTGCATTAATACTGCTGATGCAGAGTTATCACATCTATTGGCTACATACTGTACAGGTGAAATGGTTTTGAATAATTAGCTACTTGCATTTCTTGTTTAAGGGGGTAAAAGGTTATATTTATATTTATATTTTAAGGTTTAATTTACAGATTTTTGTTCCTGTTTCTGTTATTAGGTTTCTTAAAAATGTCTTTTTAATTTCATAGTTATCAATCCATTCTGCACTAAATCCTGTCATTCTTAGGAATGCCATCATTTGGCCTACTGTCATTGGCTGAGGTGCTTTACTAGTTCCTCTTAACTGTGAAGGTACTATTGCTGCTAACCTACGAATCCTACCTGTGGTTGATAGTATTGCAACTTTGCTTGTTAGACTTTCTGTCCCCCCTCTGGTAATCTCTTGAGAACTTTAAATCCTCATGACATTGTTGTTGAACAAGATAATAGAAGGTTATCAACAAACTGCACTATTGAAATTTAATTCCTCTACATTCTGTATATACATTTAGATTTACATTTATTCATTTGGCTGACGCTTTTGTCCAAAGCGACTTCCAGGTACAGGAAACAATCAAGCATAACTATATATGACTATATATAACTATATATAATATATAACTGCCATATTTGAACCCTCTCATTATTGAGATATCATCCTTGATTTAATCATCAGTGTTTACATGGGGTCTAGTTAAAACTTTTCTTATCATACAAGTTTCTGATGAAATCACTGTCCACTAATTGAATTATTTCTCCTTCTCGCCCAATCACTACGGCCTTGGCTATGAGGCTGACTTTTATTCCTCAATTTCCATTAAGCCAATTCCTCATCCCATCCTGCTCTTCATCATAAATCTTGGTACACTGGTACTGTCTGGGTCTGCTTGCTTTTGAAAGCTGTGCCAAAACAAATCTACCCCACTTACTTATTATCTCTCATATTGACAATTCTACGGTGTCCCTAAAGTGCAAACCACAAAAACAGATTGAGAAACACAAACACAAAAGCAGAATCACAACAACAGATTGAGAAACACAAACACAAAAGCAGAAACACAACAACAAATTGAGAAACACAAACACAAAAGCATAAACACAATTACATTAAAGCAGGGGTGCTCAATATGTCGATCACGAGCTACTGGTCGATCGTGAAGACATCGACAACACTAACTACCCACCGAAAAGTGAGGGGATTACTGTATATTCTGACTATGCAGCTCTGCCTGTTGATGGTCATAAATGTACAGCACTGCATTGAGCCAAACATGTTCAAGCTGCTATGCAAGGTAAACAATATATATTTTAAATATAAAGTCAGTCTCTCTCTCTCTCTGTGTGTATGTGTGTGTAATTTTTTTTAGCATTTTTATTGTTGGTAGATCATTTTGACTTGGTCAATTTAAAAGTAGCCTGCAAGCCAAAAAAGTGTGAGCACCCCTGCATTAAAGAATCTGAAAGGGGAGGTACCAGTCAGCAACAGGAGACATTTCTCATTGTACGACCGCGCCGTTCATCTTTGGAACCGTTACTCTGCCGGAAGCGCATTTTTTCACATTTTTCTCAATTTGTTGTTGTGTTTCTGCTTTTGTGTTTGTAATTCTCAATTAGTTGTTGTGGTTTGCACTTCAGGGCCACCGTACAATTCTCTCTCTCCCCACTAATACATATTTGTTTTCTCACCTATCCTCATGCTCATGTATGTATACCCCATCTAGAGTGCAACACATTTTTAAACCCAGCTGACACAGAGCATTTTTGCCTAATACTGGAGTTTGCTCTGATGCTAAAATTGATTCTTCAATTGTTTTTCCTTGTACTGTTAACTGAACAGGAACAGTTACTGCTATTAGCTGCAATTGTTTGGAGAATCCTGGTGTCTTAATGAATTTTCCAGACTTGGGGAGGTTAATGGCATAATTGGAATTTAGATGTTTGAACAAGCTCCACAGTTTACCATCATGGGTATATTTCTGCCATTTACCTGAACCTCGAGCATTTGTTCCTCATCTGGCCTTGGCATGGTCCTCCTCTCCGGAGTGTAGACTTGTATGATTGGAGTATGTCTGTCTGTAGCTGCATAGAAGTCAGTGGTGTTGCTGGATCTTGTGGCCTGGCTACTTGGTTCCTCTGCAGTAGTTGGGCTGCACCTGAGAAAAACTGCACATTTTCTGCATTAGCAATAGAAACGTGTACATTTTCAGTCCTATTCTTTTCTTCAGCCAATTCTTAAAGCCATGGTCTCCAACATTGCAAGCTGTTCATTTATTGTGGCTAGTAAGGCTTCCATGTCCCCAGTGTAAGCGTTTAACCCATTGAAGCTGCGTTCGCTGCTACTGCTGCTTCTGGAAAAGGGGGAACGCCGCAGGCAAGGACACGTTTCAGGTAAGAGAGACTCGACCCCGTACTACGGAGCCCGCAGCGTCACCTGCAGAAAAAAAACAAAAAAAACAATCCGTGGCCACGGATTTGCAATCCATTCCCTCAGTTTATAAACCGTTATTAAACTGTTCCCTCAGTTTTACAATCCGTACCCACAA
>JBBIGC010038135.1:0-11898 GCA_037576955.1 Lepidarchus adonis
AGATAGATAGATAGATAGATAGATAGATAGATAGATAGATAGATAGATAGATAGATAGATAGATAGATCGATCGATCATGAATCAAATAAAGAATGAAGTGCTTTAGACTTTCAATACTGCCCCTACAAGTAGAAACACAACATTACAGTCTGGCCTGCAGATTGAAGTTCAACAGAAGAAAGGTTTCTCAGAGTGCATTTAAACACGATCTGAGCACCTATGTGTACAAGGCTTAAATATTTAACACAACTGATTATTAAATGAAAGTCCTTCAAACAGCTCCCCTTAAATTAAAAAGACTTTTACACTAATTGAGAGGGGGAAAATAATATTGAGGCTATTTGACTCTGAACTGTTCTAAATATGAATTCAGAGTATGATCAGCTGGACTAGTTTGAGTTATTTATCCATGTTTGGTAGGTTTTCCTAGAGTAGTATTACATAAACATAAGAGAAACCTTAAAATGTGAAACTATTCTACTCTTCTACTTTACTCACAACTCTGTTCAACTCAGGATAATCTCTTCATTTACCATTTCCAACCAATGACAACATATTTACAGAGTTCATACCAAGGAATAGGGAGCAGCTAAGGGTGGGTGGGGTCACAAACAAACAAACAAACAAAAAAGCGCAATGAAAACTACGTTTAACAGACAGACTGACTTCTCATACAGCTTCCATTTCATTCTGCCTGTTAAAATCTAGTTGTGCTAAAGCCAACAAAAGCCAATTATACCTTTAACTAGAAATATTAAACAAGATACAGGGCTGGTATTACTGCAGCATTATTGAGGTCATTTGTAGAGAAATATAATCTGTTTTGTTTTTTAGAACTGTCACTGTATGATCCACCACTCATTCCTAGTTCTCAAATTATGCTGCCTTTTCCTCATTTTATATAAACAAGTAAACAAACAAACTTCATAAGAGCTGCACCTTACTGAAGCATCAATTGACAAATTATGTATCATTAGAAGCCTCTGTATGTATTGTCAGCTTGACCCTGCTAGCTTTCCCTTGCCTTAAATAAATATATATATATATATATATATATATATATACAGATCCTTTGTAAAGTAAAATGACTTTGATATGTAAAAGCAATTCTTTATAGTTTTTCCTCCTGAGTAACATTTTTATAGCAAATCAAAGCTAGATGCTACATGCTTTTGCAAAGTTAATTACAATCTGAATCTGAAATAAATTAGAAAGGGTTTCTTGAGATGATCCATTGCGTAGGTCTGTAGGTTATTCGTTCACATATCTAATCAGTCAAGATATAAGACAATGCTGAGGAGAAAACCAAATGCCCAGGGATAAGGATGTTTACAATGAACGTCTGAAGAGTTACGACCCCTTTGATATGCAATGAGGGTTTATGAGAACATTACGTAACCTGCATACCACATGGACACCATGTAACAGAATTCTAGGTATAATGTCACATATTGACATAGTTTCCTGACATGTTTGATATCAAATTGATGTGCATGATATGGTGAATCTCTTAAAGTGACTTATATCACTGAATGTTGTCTCCACACACACTTCTGTTATGTCATCTAAATCACTTCATATTGCCATTTGTCGATTGGCTCATTCAAGTCTTTGATGTTCAGAAATCATATCCATTAGCCAGTTTGAGTTTCAAAAAATGACTAGGTATCAGAGATGATTACAGTGGCATATACTTCCACTGCATTTCCCATAATGCAGTTGGGATATATCTCCCCATCATTATCTCATAGGAAGGCGAATATATTTCTACAGTATTTTTTACAATGCTGTCAATGTATTGTTATCTCTTAGGAATGGGAATATACATACTTCCCTGATACTCTCAAAGTATCATTATCTCATATTTATTGAGTAATTGGAATTGATTGTACTGTAACTGCAATGTTAACTAATTTCAATGCTAACAACCATCTGTCATAAACCATGAATATCTTGGAATATTCACCTCATCTCAGACAAAACTCTTATTGAGTATTCAGATTTATAGACTTTGTTATAAATTAATTGTCTTGAGCTCTGTTTAGCTGGAGTGTTAATAATCGTTAATGGAATTTGAAAATTGACTACATCTCATATTGCACATTCAATTTTCACAATCATACAGTAAGTGTTAAGGGCATAGGTGTCATTTACACCAGGATCAAATGCCCTCATTATTTTGAATGGGCAGATGTTATCTACTATAAATTGAATAGGTACATATGTAAATTTGCTGGTTTTTGTGACATCGCAAAAATAGTGAATAATTTGTTTTTTTCATGTGTGGACACTACGGGCTCGGGAGTGAATAGGTTCAATTTCGAAATCCATGTCTAAAGTTACTGCAGCAAAATCAATGTGCTGCTTACATACAGATTTGGAGTTAAAGCTTTTTTCTGGCTTGTTTTAAAATGATAAATATGCATTTTTTTCCCCCAGCTTGGCCTTACAACCCATTCTGATTGTGTTGTGACCTATGTTTGGGTCATAACCCACGAGCTGGGAAAATGCAGCTTCCAGTGATCATTAGTGAGAAGTGATTATTCAGTGAGTCAGAGAAAACAGTGAGTTATGATAAAAAATGCCACCCCAACCTCTTCAAAACACACACACACACACACATTTGATGTCTCCAAGCAGTGTTCAATGGTGACCTAAAGCAGACACTCCTTTGGGATCAGACACTATCCTCCAAAACACAAATTCCTGTCTTCGTGCCCCTGCTTTGAGATGAGGACTTTCACTTGAGAACAGTTACTTTCTCACTCACAGCAAAGTTTCACTTTAATTTCAATCATTTATACCTTACTGTGCAAAAGTAATAATTATATGTGATGTATCATTGTAAATAACAGTAACACAGTGAACACTGACTTTGTCTGTAAATCTGTTGGCTTCACCATTTCCAGACCTCTCCTCATTGAAGCCCATTGTTACTGGTAGTTGCCATCAAATCCCTGGTTTGCCCTCAATCAGTCCTTCCTTCCATTAAATCAGGTTCTGCTGGAGTTTCACATCTATGCAATGGCTGGAGGCCTGGAGAGGAGATCTAGAACCAAACCTGTGTTCTTCTAACCAGCTCACAACATGTCAATGACTTTTACAAATCTTTATACACACACAAGCCATTTTATTAGGTAGAATAACAGACAGCTAATCAGCCAATCACATGGCAGTAACTCAATGCATTTAAGCACTAGGGTTTACAGAGAATGGTCCAAAAAAGAGAAAATATCCAGTGAGAGGCTGCTGTGTGGATGGAAATGCTTTGTTGATGTCAGAGGTCAGAGGAGAATGAGCAGACTGATTTGAGATGATAGAAAAGCAACAGCAGCTCCAATCACCACACGTTACAACCAAGGTCTGCAGAAAGATGTCTGAAGGGCCATAACTGAGTTAAAACAAACATGCAACTGTCTTGAATCTCATGCTGGGTAGAATGCCAAACTGGATGTAGTCCAGTTTATTGTCCAGTTAACAGAGATTTGAGAGAAGAATGGAAGGCACAGCTGGCCGGCTACCATTAGCACATTCCTGTGTTTCCGTGTCCTTGCTTAGCGTAGCATGTGCTTCTCATCGTTCTAATCACTGTAAGAGACACAGAACTGATTTAAGACCTTCCACCAAGATTAGAACTCAGAATAGTCGAGTGTGTCATTCTACAGATGCACACACAGCAATCAAGTGAACGATTCACAACAGAAACTCTAATCCTTTCATGACAGTCTTATTGTAATGGGCAATAACAGTTTATTGCAATTCTTTTGGTTGTAAGTTGGATTCCAAAAATGTTTTTATAAAAGTAATACAGCGAAACTAATTTCTGCACTTTCTGTTACATGGCAGATGGCTAAATTCAATGGTAGATCAGAGAACTTTAATGTAATTGGTCTCAAATCCAGTATAGAACAAGTGTTCTTGCTTGTTCCATTTCTTCACCTTCAGCTTGGGACAAATATTCTGATCCGAACGAATGTGTTAAGTATGGTGTGTGAACAATGAGATGACTCATGGTCTTTAAAAGAAAATAATAGAGGGACATTTAACAGCCTAGACATTTTGATATGGGCTTCTACTGCCTATATACAAGTTCTATATGTCTCTTTGCCTTATCCTCATCTTTTTCATGTTTTTGCTTTTAATGTGGTTAAAAGAATTCCAGATAGAAGAAGATCAGAAGAAATACATAGTTTTACAACCCCAACTCCAAAAAAGTTATGAAAAATGTCATGCTGAATTTGATGGCATCTCAGAAGGTTGGGATAAGGCCATGTTTACCTTTGTGTAGCTTCCTCTCATTTTTTCAGAATGTCTGGGAACTGAGGAAACCAGTTGGTGGACTTTTATAAGAACAATATTGTAAGATTCTAGCTGCTCAGCAATCATTGTTTCTTTCTTGTCATATTCCTTGTTTCATGATGCACCAGATGTTTTTTCTTCAACTCAAAAGCCATGCTGTTGGAATAGATGAAATATTCAAGACCTTCCATGAAAAAGAAATTGTCTGGAAGTGACCATATGTTGCTCTATATACAAGATATAAGATTGGATGGTGCCTTTCCAGATGTGCAAGCTGCCAATTCCATAGGTACTAATGCACCACCATACCATTGAGATGCAGGTTTTTGAATGGTGCACTGATGATAAAACAGATGGCCCTTCTCCCATTTAGTTCAGAGGACACAGCCTCCATGTTTTCCAAAGATTCAATTTCCAATTTCTATTGGTCTGATTACAGAACAGTTTTCCCAATTTGGCTCAATCCATTTTAGATGAGCCTTGGCTTTTGCACTTCTAGATCATGTTCACATATGGCTTATTCTTTGCATGATAGAGATTTAACCTGCATTTGTGAATGGCATGGTGAACTGTTTTAAAAGTCCTGATGTTTCCTGAGTGCATGAAGTGATTTTCTTATTTATTATAATTTACTCTTCTAGCCATTTGATGTCCCGTCCCAACTTTTTTGAGACTTAAAATGAATTGTAAAGTTAAACATTTATTAAATTAGAACATGTAATATGCATTCTGTGCTCTATTATGTCTACAATATAGTTTATGATGGTTTATGAAGGTTGCATATCATTAATGATTTTATACAACCTCCCAACTGTTTGGAAACTGAGATTGTGTTTCTGCTTGCTGGAGAACAGATCCAAGATGGTGGTAATTTAGTAGACCTATTAGTGGATAAGGCTTAAGTTTCTGCAGTCTTAGAACTGTGAGGATATCATACTGGGACAAAATAATGAGCAGCTATATGTGAAAGTTGTTCTTGATTTTCAAAGTAGATAGAAGCTAATTTATAATCTTCATGGAACACATTTCTGATATTTTATTAATATATTAAATTACCATTTAATTGTTAATATATTGAAAATGTCATGACATGGACGCTTGTTTGGGTCAATTCACTATTATTTTTAAATGTGTTCATTTTTTATTTATTTATTTGACTTATTATGTCTTAATTTGTCAGGTGTTGGCAATTTCAGTAGTGTAATGAATTATGTGACCCTTTGGACCCTTCGGACAGTCAAGGGCTCATTTCATCATCAAAGGCTCTGAAGCAAGAGCAGAATATAAAAGAAGTGTAAACACTTCTTGTAAATTGAATCCTTTGAAATGTCATTAAGGAATGGAAGTTAAGCCGAGCTGCGGGAGATAAGATCCTGAAAACCACTCCATTGAGACCTCACCACATAGGTCAATGTCTGAAATATGCTAAAATGTTTAGAATCAAGAGCTGTGGTTTAAACTTCACAAAAGATATGTTTGGAGACAAAAATGAGAAGCTTTTTAATAAAAGAACACAGTGGCAACTGTTAAGAATAATGGTGGATCTTTTATGGCTTGGAATGCTTGGTAGCCAGTGGGACAGGATATATTTGGTGATAGGGGAAGGAAAGATACTATTAACGAATAACCAATTTTGGAATGTGTTACAGTAAAGAAACTGAAGATAAAGAAAGTTGGATATTACAACAAAGACAATCATCCAAAACAGAATCGGCCTTGAATTGTGATTGTGCTATAAGTCTATACAGTATATTGTAGTGGAGCTTGGACTGTTCAGCCCGAGCACCATATTTGCATATGGCGAGAGGGACTGTGTGTGTGCGTATGGGACCGTTCTGGGGTTTTTGTGTGTTTATTTGTTGGGGATTGTGTAGTGGGAATCACCATCACCGTGTTGTGTGTGGTCAGCGGTGGCATGGCGGTGGCTCAGCTGGGTTTTGATATACGGGGGTTACTCTGAAAGCTCTGTGCGTACTCTCCTGCAGAGGGTGCAATAGTTCCCGGAGCTCTTATCAGAGCTGGTAATAAACCGGAAATGGGCCGCATCCCGTATTCGAGCACTAAACCCATGTGTCTGTCTCCATTATTCTATTGGCGGTTTTTCCACCTCATGAAAAACACAATATTAATATTTCCAAGCTAGAATCACTCTAGAGGGACAAGTGATACATCAAGAAGAAAGATCATTAGCTGCCTACATGTAATGCACTAACTGAGTCCAAGGGAGCACAATTGGCTTCATTTTCTACTACTTTCACTTTCTCTAGGTGGGTCTCTCTCTCCATTGCTCAAAACGTGAAGCTAGCCAACATAGGAATCCGTTTGCTGATGTAACCGAATTAGTAAACATAATTTTCTTCCTCCAAGTCCATAAAGTTGCAGTTGCATTCATCCTTCCAGTTTTGCATGCATGGGTGGTATTGGAGACAACAAAATTGCACAGAAGATTTGGAAACCCACCTCCCTCACAAAATAAAAACAAAACAAATTATTTGAACTGATTGAACCAGTTGTTATTCGTTCCATGAGACTTCTTCACACATGTCATCATTATTGACTGGAAGACTGTTTCTTAACTAAATTCAAGAAAAATCAACACTATGCCAGAGACACCTGAAGTGTAACAATTAATCCGGCTAATGTGATACACTAACATGGTTTAATATTTTTCTGCAATGTAAAATAAGTTTTGTTATTTATGAAATCCTTGGGTTTACAAGGTAAATAATCTTTAAAGTTGAGGAATTTCAAATACTAGTTCATACCCATATACATGTAATTTTTAGTCTTTTGGAATGTTAGGGTTTGCATGTAAATAGCTTTATTTGGACTTCAGCCAGTACAGATAACAGAACCCTTTTCACACACTATCAATGCATTGTAGCTACAGATCTCTGGGAGCTGTCTGTGCACTATGAGAGGATAAGTAGAAGTGAACTAAAGCAGTTTTACTATCACAGACAAGTGGACAGACAGTGATGTTCAGGCCTTATGGAGCCAATATGCAGTAAAGGTTATACTACATGATTCTGATGTGTTTAAGTGCTCAGATTTTTGGATGACATTATCATACACTTCTACTTCTACAGTCCACAGTAAGCTTGGAATCTTTGAAAACTTAATATCTTTGAAAAAATGGCAGAATTGTTGAAATTTCCTTTATAAAGGGCATTGGTGGCGATCATATTGAATCGTGGGTAATGTGTAGGTTATAAGTAGTTATTATAAAATTTGTCTTATTTCTTCAAAATGTACTTTTACATTGTGTTACAGCTATATTAAAGGGCAAAGTAAGCTTCATCAGAAAGAATTTATTTCTTACAAAATGTAAGGGTTTACATGAGAATCATGTGATTTCCATCGCTGAATACAGATTCCAGGTTTCCTCACACATTTTTCTCCAGCTTTACAAATACAGTGTGGGGAAATTTAGGCAAACTGAAAGAATATCTTTTGGGAGAATGGTTGGTGTTCAGTTCCATATACAGTATACTAATGTCTACACTTCTTTTTGTTTTCTTTGTCACCTGTCTGTGTAAAACAGTTCATGCTATTTTTACTGTTTCATATTTCATCATTATTGGTATATACAGCTTGTGGCCATTTTCTTTCAATATTAAAGTACTACTGTACTTTATCAGACTCATTCTCCTAGGTTCAACTCCTGGACAGTTCCCGGTTGCTCCCACATCTCGCACTTTACTTTCCTCTTACCTTTACACCAATACCATGTTAACAAAAATGTCCAACCCACTTTAAAACAGGTCTTCTGCTTATTTGATTATCTTCTGAAGTTCCACCAAAGCTCTACAGGGCATTCAGTATTCAATGAGGACCTGATTAATGAGTTGTTATTAATTTTATTTCAAAGTGTGGGTTTGGAGAGTCAATCCATCCACCTCTGATCTGTTTTAAGCAAACCCGTCGCTCTTTGCTTGGCCTCAGACAACTACTCCTTAGAATAATTCACGTTGAATCTTCAGCTACTTTTTGCCAATAACTCTTGAGCGCTTGCCTTGTTTGACTAGATAACATCACCTCCATTTCGAGGATCTCTGTATAGCAGGGCTGTTTTTTGTTTGTGTCTGTGGTGGAGGGTCAAAGAGCATTATGGTATTTTTGCAGCTGTAGGCATATTTCGTACCAGCCGCAACAACCTTTGCAATCCATTCACAAAGTCATTAGGGAGCCTAATGACTCGCAGTCTGGGAAAATAATTATTCAGAATACGAAACGCTCTTTCGAAATGTTGTTTTTCTATGGTTTTCCATTTTCTTTGTTGTTTTCTTTTTTTTTAAACTGTCATTGTAAGCCAACATTGCCAAACTGAACAGACCTTTTAATTTTTAATACGCTGCCTCCTGCCTAGACATTAAAAAGAGCTTTAGTACGTCTCTTTCGCTTTTCACCGCTGAGTGCAGAAACGTCGCAATAAGACGCGTATGCGTCACAAACAAGCGCTCAGCTGATTAAATAACACTTGCTTTATTTCAGGGAACAGGTGCAATAGGACACGATTATTATTGCAGCTGTAGTACACACACACACATTAGCACACCCCCACATATACACACACAGTCAAAAAAACAGAGCTCGAGCAAACTTCGTCCTCATTAAAAGTAGGCAGAGAGGCTTTGCTTTCTCAGAGGCTAATGAATTCGGCTTCACACGTGTGGCTTTCAAGTTGCCACTTACACACAATTTAACCAACAAACAGGAATTACTGACACGCTTGTAAACTAGAAGGGTGACTTTTCTGCCATTGTTGTTCAACTGTCTCATGCATGCACTCTTTGACCCGATCTTACCCCCAGCGCAAGTGTCTTTGATAATTTCAGACAGACAGTGGTAATTTTCCTATCCAGTGCCCACCTTGTTTAAATAAAAATTATATTTGTCTGCCCATGAGTGTGTTGGCACATTGTTGGTGTATCGGTAGATGAAGAAAATTATCTGAACAAAACCCCCTGAAAGTTAAATGACATTAAATTGACATAAAACTATTATATTTGAACATTTATTTAATTTAAAAACTTCATCTTCATCTGCATTTATGACTTCAGATATTGTTTTATATTAAATTCATACATTCAAACACCACACACACATATATATATATATATATATATATATATATAAAGAAAATCCAGAAAATCACATTATATAAAATATATAAATTAATTTGCGTTTCATTGAGTGAAATAAATATTTGATACTCCAGCAAAACACAACTTAGTACTTGGTGACAAAACCCTTGTTGGCAACACAGAGGTAACACATTTCTTGTAGTTGATGACATTTTTGACAAATTTTCCTAAGGAAATTTAAGCAATTTCTTTAGGGACAATAAAGTTTTTCTGATTTTCTGATTCTGACCGGATATTGGCACATAGCAGAAGAAATTTTGGTCCAGTCCTCTTTGCAGATCAGCTCTAAATCATTAACGTTTCAAGGCTGTCTCTTGGCAGCTCAAAGCTTCAGCTCCCTCCACAGGTTTTCTATGGAATTAAGGTCCAGAGACTGGCTAGGCCACTCCATTACCTTAATTCACTTCTTCTTGAGCCACTCCTTTGATGCCTTGGCTATTTGGTTTTGGTCATTGTTGTGCTGGAAGACAAATCCACAACTCATTTTCAGTGTCCTGGCAAAGGGAAGGAGGTTGTCACTCAAGATTTTACATTACGTGGCCCTGTCCATTCTCCCGTCAATGAAATGAAGTTGAGCAAAGAAACATAACTTTCTTGGGGTTGTAGTCAGCATTTGCCTTATTCCAAACATGGCGAGTTGAGCTGAGCCCAAAGAGTTCAATTTTGGCCTCAACTGACCACAGAACCTTCTGAATGATTCAGGTGTTCACTGGCAAACTTCAGATGGGCCTTAACATGTGGCTTCTTGAGCTGGGGGCCTTTGTGGGCACTGCAGGATTATGATCTATTACAGTGTAGTATGTTACCAATGGTTTTCTTGGTGAATGTAGTCCCAGCTTCCTCCCATGTAGTTCTAGGCTGATCTTTCACATGAGGTGAGATCTTAGATGGAGCCCCAGACCAAAGTCCATTGATGGTCATTTTGTGTTTAGTGCTATGATGGGGTGTACCTGATCAGTGATGTATAGGCATGTCAAATTGGCTTACACGTGAATACTGGTGTCCAGAGTTTTCCAGCAGAACCCCACAGTTCATCCTGATGCTGTGATTCCAGGTAAAAGTGGGACTCATCAGGTCAGATGACTTTCATCCAGTGTTCTATGGTATATGGTCCATTCATGCTTTCATCATTGGGCAGGGGTTAGCATGGGTGCTCTGTTTGATCTGTAAGTAGGTACACACCATAGCTGACCAGAAGCACATTAAACCCTTGCTGGTTCAGGCAAACAGTTATCTGATCATAATGGTTTGGCCTTTGTTAAAGACTTTCAGTTTTTAATTAATTTTTTTCTGAATCCAACACCTCACCTATATACACATCTAATATATGCAATTCCATGACTTGCAAAGTCTTAAAAAAACAATAAGTGTTATTTAATTTGTCTGTGGTCATAATGTGTTTGGCTCATCTGTATTTTATCCCTGTAGTTTAATCATGCTTTTTCTCACAGCTTTGCACTTTACTTTATATTCAGGGTGGGTATTTTGTCTTAGAATTCTTTCAGTGTTACACAGTAAATCACCAGGATTTCTGTTAATTATCTTGGGAGTGTCATAGAAAAAGTAAAAGCTGTTTTCTGCTCTCCTTAATAGAAATAGTTGAGTTAAGCTGGTATACTACTACTTCTACTACTACAATTACTACTAGACTATGTGGACTTACCTCAGTAAAACCATCTCGTTTTTTTGGCTGGTCAATAATCATTTTAAGTAGTCGTAAAATTAACATATCGCAATATCTTGCTGCTGTAAGTTCCTGTATGTGCAACAATTGGATATTTCTTGACTTCAAGCAAAAAATTTTAAGCAAGTTAAATCAATTTAGGCCCAAATTCTCAGAAGAGATGAGCAAGGCAATTGGTTTAATAGGTGCAATAGGCTTAATCCAAACACAGTAAAAATCCTAATTGTCCCAAATGCAACAAAATTTTTTAATCTGTGATATGTTAATTCACGTGAACCTTAATTTAACTGACAAAGAAAAAAATCTCAAAAAATGTGAATACATTTTTAACTGTTTTTTGCGAAAATACACAGATTTAAAATCAATGTCTGGACAGAGTTAAAATAATTGTGTCTGTTGTTCAAAAGAAACAAGTTAAATGCAAGATTGCAGATGATTTAGGTCTTTCAAAATCTACAGTACATAATGTAAAAATTCAGATAATTCACAGAGCCCTTGCTGTATGTGGCATTACCTAAGAAACCATCATGCTACAAATTTTCTCACCTTGGCTCAGGGGTCATTTTCACTTAAAACTGTCTGTTACTGCATCAAGAAATGCAACTTGGAACTGTAATATGTGAGTAGGAAGCATCAACTCAATACTAAAATACCTAGAAGTTCTCTGGGTCTGACTTTGACTTAAACAAGCAGGGGTGCTCAAACTTTTCTGGCTTGCGAGCTACTTTTAAATTGACCAAGTCAAAATGATCTACCAACAATAAAAA
>JBBIGC010038184.1:0-11896 GCA_037576955.1 Lepidarchus adonis
AGAGAGAGAGAGAGAGAGAGAGAGAGAGAGAGAGAGAGAGAGAGAGAGAGAGAGAGAGAGAGAGAGAAAGAATGAAATGGGAAAGGGAAAGAGAGAAAGACAGATGGACAGAGAGACAGAGAGTGAGAAACAGAGCGAGGGAGTAAAAATTCCATTATCCTCAGTGACGGTGGTCCAGACAGACAGACTCCGATGCTCATCCAAGCCGATGGAGGTAATTGATGATAAAGAATGGGGCTGTCGTGACGTGGTGATTGATAATGCTGACTGGCTAATTACAGAGATGAGCACTCTTCCAGTCATCCATCAGAGAGAGAGAGAGAGAGAGAGAGAGAGAGAGACTTTGCACTGTGAAAATCTCAAATGACATGAGATCATAATTTCCATCCAAAACTGCTGGACGAGAACCTAAATCTGCTGCTCTCAGTCCACTGGCTCATTCAGGACCTTCTGACAACCGCTAACTCAATCATTTTCACACAGGAGGCATGAGAGGAGACTGGAGCTCTTCATCGTTCTCTTTTGGGGGCTTCTGGGTGGTTAAAGCACATAGACAGGGTGTCGGGTGAAATCTCGTTCTCTTTTTAACAGCAGGAATCAAAGAGTTCGTCATCCATACACTCTGTTCCAGCCTCTATATTGATGGAGGGAAGTAATTCAGTTGACGTGCAAAATGAATTGAAAGATTTCGATCTTTATTACAGAAAACATCATTTCCATCCATCTCACTGCCGGCTGCGCTCTTCCTCGTTCACCTTTAACCAAGCATGACTTGGTCTTATCCATTTGTTTTGTTCTTCTCACTGTATGACCGAAACATGATTGGTTTTCTAGGCTTCAAGTGAGAGACTTTCTTTGCTGCTTAATGCAGCTTTGGACAACAACAACGTTCAAAGGCATCAATGTAAAGCACTTGCACACATATTATCAGGATTGACATGCTGCAATCAAACAGACAAAAACCCTTGTTTTTTAGTTTAGCTTCAGACAAACAAAACACAAATCATGCGAAACCATCATTTTCTTTCAACTCTCTATAGAGATTGCATTGGGGTGTTGGGATTGGTCCATTGGTTTCTTATCAGACAGGTGAACTGTAAAACGTCCCATTGTAGAGGTGAAACTAGCTTCTACCAAGGTTAGAGTGAGGATATCTGGACATGATGGTGATGACCGCATGCACAAGGGGAACAAAATGGCCTTCAAGTGCAAGAGAGTGTTGCATATGTTAAATAAATGTGTGCTTGCTGTTAATGCATTTGAAATAATTGATAATAAATAAATAAATAAACACATAAAATAAATAATTAATAATATAATTATTTTTATTTTTATTTTTAATTCCATATCTTATTTTTTTTTAATTTTATTTCTTGTTATTTCATTTTAATCTCACTTTTCTTTTTGCCTATATAAAGCACATTAAATGACCTCTGTGTGTGATAATATGCTGTAGAAATAACCATGCCCTGTCTTGCCTAGAGGTCATGAGGTCATTTCTACCATGTGGTTACCAGATTACAGAACTAAAGAGCCTTGTTATCGCTCATATTAGTAGTCGCCACATCTTGTTGCTCTGTATTTGCACAAAATGTACCAATTTACATACAAAATAATTGCCTACATAACTGTAGTTTATGGCTTAATGAATGCCAGCTGGTTGCTCTGTCACTCTTTGATGACACTGGGGTTAGATTTTAGCTTGAATGCAAAAAACAACCAAAAAAAGCTGTTAAATGGGAAAGAGCTGTAATCCATCTGACTTTACAAATTCAACAACAAAATGGGAGCAATCTTTTTAACAGACTGACCGGTACAACAGAAATGCTATTGGAACTAGAAGTTAAATACACAATTATTTGCTTAAAGTCAAGGAAGTTGGGCTCAACTGTGATGCTTACAATTTACAGAAGGCAATGCAAGTTCAGTTACATAGCACATTATTATAAACAAAAGTCATAAAATGTGCAATAAAGAGATTAAAAATAAGCAGGTAAAATTGGGAAAAGAACAAAGTTGCTAGACATAAAAGATGTACAATAAATTGAGACAATCTTTACGGAAAAGAAGTAAGAGTAAATAAGAGAAAAAAGCATAAAGAATAATAAACTATAAAATTAGGAATAAAATAAAGTTTTATTATGAAATAAATGAAAAAAAAAATGATGTAGAGCCATTGGGCCATGGACTTTGATATGCTTACGTTTGTTGCATGAAGGCGTCCAGACTGTATGTTCGTATCCAGTGTTGAAATCAGCTACATAAATGTGATGGAAGCCAGTCCCTGACCACAGATCAGTGTCCATTGTTCATGCATTTTACAGGAAGTTGTAAGGATCACAGTTGAGCCCAACTGGCTTTAGTTTAGATAATGTTTTGTTAAACTCGTGTTAATCTCAGTCATATTGCAGCAGGTTGCGCCACTGGGGCGTGTTCGTGAAAGTGACAGCAAAGCAAACCCTCTGTCCTGCCTCAGCCTGGGCCTCGGTTGGTGTCAGACGCAGTGATACAGTTCCTGAAGAAGCAGACATACAGGCTACAGATCAATAACGGCTTATTAGGACGTTAGGCTGAGGTTTCTTCTCATGCATCCGTTTCCTTGTTCAAATAGCAGCTCAGGACAATGAACCAATGAGACGACACTGCTACCTACATCCCATGTAAAAAGAGAAGAATGGAGCGTTTTAAGCATAAAGAAGTTAAAGGTAGAACAGGAGCTGAGTGTGAGATTGCTGACTGTTATCTGAGGAGCTCCTGTGACCTGCTTTCTCTCAGCCTGTGGCAGCTGGAAGGAAATTGAAAAGATTAAGATTTACATGATAGAGTCATCTCAGGTCAGACTTCACAGCTGTTTATGCTTATTCCTACACACACACACACACACACACACACACAAACTCAGTTAAACAGTTACTGAACACTATATTTGAATGTTAGCAGTGCTAAGGTTTTCAGATAACTGGTAGGTACAGTCAAAAGTATGGCCACCCTCTGCTGAACTCCATACGTTATACTTAACAAATACATATATAAAACTCTGCACAAACATTTGCAGAAAATTATTTAAATATGTTCTCTGGGGAGCATTGGTTCCCAATCCCAGGGATCCACTACAATTTTCATCATTTTCTTATGTTCCCAATAATGTTTTGCAAGGAATAGTTCAAACAGAGCTAAAATTTTCTGCTGATTGTTGATTTGCTGAAATAAGTACACCATTACATTTTTTAATATATGAAATAGTCTGCAAATTGTCAGATTGCAGTGTATATATATATATATATATTGTCACAGGTGGGACCAAGGATCAGTTCACACCCAATTTTTGCTTAACACCCGTGCTTTATTTACATCACAACATCCAAACCGGAGAGGAATCGCTCAAAGTGTACAGTCCTCCAGTAGCTGCTCCAGTTCCGGCCTGGTTCTGCACCGCCGATAGCGCCCCTTTCTGCCCATGTGGCACGGCCTCCACCTCCTCCGCCTCTCTCATCCATGGAGCGCTACTGGGAAAACACACAAACACTCATTAGTCTAGATTCACCAGGGCACTACTTGAGAGCAGCCCCTCCTCGTCCTTCCTCTCTCCTTCTTCCAGGGATACTGGCCGCCGCGGCACTGCCCTCTCACTCTAAGACTGGTCCTCCTTCTTGGCCGGGGCACTCCCTTCTTCAGGTCAGGTCCATGCGACCCTCCCAGCAGGACGTACGGTTCTCTCTTTCCGCTGGCCTGGCCCCTTTCCGCACCTGTGAGAAAGAGACAGGAGGAGGAGAAAAAGGGAAACACATCATCCAAGAGAATACCTGGGTCCCGGGCCACCAGCAAAAATGTGAGCGGTCGGGTTTCCAGGCCCACACGGGTTCATGAAGCCATCTGGGCGGAGGCCTCCCCAGCCCCCTTCCAATGGGGCGTGGTTCCTCCATCATGGATCAGTCTTACTGGCTACCGGCTCCTCCCACATTTCTCTCACGTTGGTTTCCCTTTCATCCACTCTCTCCGCTGCAGCGGCGCCTCGCTCTCTGCATTGGGCACCATACTCCTTCAACTCTCCCTCCATCACAGAGGCCCACGCTCCTCCGAGCTGCCGTGTGCTGGCTGTTGAGGCACTGGTTTCCTGGCCGGTGCACCCGCGGCTCTCACTCGCGCCTTTAGTCCACAATCTAAACGAGCTTGCTTCCTCCTTGTCAGTCTCTTTCTCTCTTCCCTGACTCACATTTTGAGCGCTCCCACATGCCAAGCTGATGAGTCTATAATCAGCCTGCAGCTCTGTCTCAGCTGGCCACTGGGCCGCTGTCCATGGTCCTGAAGCGACACTGTTTTCTAGGCAGCACTCCACCACTGTCCAAGGTCCTGTGCCGCCTGTGTTTCCCGTTGCGCTACCACCGGTGTGGGTTGATGACGTGCGTCACAGCACATATATATATATATATATATATATATATATATAATATTATATATTGAATATTATACAGCATTATCTGTATTATTTCAGTGCAAATTTACTATGCACCCACGTTTTGCATGTCCTGGTCCATCCAGGCCACAGACTTTGCATAAGAACTTGTTCCCGTCACAGCAACAGCAAGGGTATGGTGCACAGAAGCAGACCTAACTGGAGCTCAGTGCTGGGTTTCACTTCCAGCCTATGTCATGTGCATGGGGTTGGCAGCAACCTCAGCTGAAGCCACCAGTAAGGCTAGGTGGAAGTTTACAGCCATTGTCTACTTCCCTGTTTCCTGGCGTACATACACAGACTGGATCCCCTGCCCAGTTTCCTGGGTCCGTGGCCTGGCAAGGAGGACAGGTCCCCTACTTATGGCCACAGCTCACGACCCAGCCTCAGGCTCAAATTCCAGTGGACTTGATGCATTGTGTTTTTTTGCCCATACCCTTTTTCATGTTCTCGTGTTTTGTTTTTTGCCCTTTCCGTTGTCTGTTTTGTTTGGTATTTTATTTCAGGTTTTGTCTAACTTTGTGTCCAGTCAGGATGTCAATTAGTTTTTTTTTACGCTGTTTAGGTCTATTACTTCGTATTGTCTTGTCTGTCGTGGTCCTGTTTGGTTTTGTCCTGTGTTCCTTGTCTGTGTCCTGGTCTTGGTGTGTCTGAGTGGTTGCATATTTTGTCTTAGTATGGTCTTTAGTCCTAGTTCTTTGTGTCTTGTATGGGGTGGTGTTTTGACCTGTGCATGTCTTGTACTGTCTTTGATCTCTTTCTGTTTTTGGTCTTGTATCTTGCCCGTATCTGTCAATTTTCATGGTTTGTCATGTTTTGTTTAGTCTCGTTCCTTAGTCTGTTTATAGACATTGTTTTTGTTTCCCTAGTTCTGTCTTGTTCATGGTTTGTCACCCCTGGTATTGGTTTCTTGGGAGGGGGTTATGTTACAAATTCCCTGTCATGTCACATGTTTTTTTTCATAGTTTTGTCCTTGTCACCTGTCTTTGTTTAGTCTCCGCCCCTCACAGGTGTTCCAGGTGTACAAGGTCTCTTGTATATATGCCGTTTTGTTTCAGTTTTTAAGTAAATTTTATTTTTTTTACACTGCAACTCTGTTATTACAGAAACTAAGACAGTGTGAATTGCCTGTTGAGCTGCTAGTGAGCAATTGTAAATGTCAGGGAAGGAGTTAGAAGTAGTTTATCATTATGTGAGATGTTTATTCATTAAAATTTTATTTGATAAAAAATAAAATGTAATTTTGTGTGTGTGTGTTTGTGTGTATGTGTGTGTGAATGGGTTATTTATATGTAAAGTTCTCATTGTCTTGGTTGAAGTCAGGCACTTTTCCGCTGACAGCATTCAGCCTTTTCCTAGTGTTTCTGAGAAAATCTTTCCTTATTTTCAAGGTTGAGAAGCGAGTCTCAGGTTTCGCTGTGGTTATGGGTTTGGAGTGACAGTCTCTGACAACTGGAATGGGTCCACAGCACCATGATGAGCTTTGAACACTTGCTTGCATCCAGTGAGCATTGGGTAGGTGTTGTTCAGTGCATCTTCAGGAGCTGCCATGTTGTATTGCTCAAACCTGTCCCTCCCAGGGTGGTTTGTGAAGGGAAAGCATTAGCTCATTCCCTTAAATACAGTGAAAGTGACTATTTGTCAATGTGAACACACGCCATCACACAAAAGTGAAATGTGACCTTTAACCCCATCCACACATGGAGCAGTGGGCAGATATCAACAGCATCTTGGGAGCAGGGTTCCTCAGTGGTGCCTGGGCTGGGACTTGACCCTGCAACCCTCTGATCACAGGGACAACGACTAGGTGCCCACTGCCATGTTGCCTTTTTATGGTGCTCAACATTGTCAAGGGTGGAGAACTCGCACTCTCAACATGGCCATGTAAAGTCATCTCGAAAGCTCCAAAAATGTTCACACATTGGTTATTACTGGAATCACTGATGTGCATTTTTTAAAAAGTCTTAATTTTAGTCAAGTTTCCATAAGCCTGTGGATGGAAATTGCTATATTACGTAAGCATCAATCTAACTACAGTGTACTTTAAGTTCTCCACACTGGATTCAATGCCACTTCAGATTAGGCTGCGTATAACGTTAGCTGTTGGACATGGGACCATACTAACGTGGCTTGGCACTTAAGCACTAATCAATTTCTATTTACAGTCCACTTTCAAAGCCGATCCCGGCTTTGTATGTTCGCATTTCTTGGAAGTCCAGCGTTCATGTTCTAGTAAGTATTGTTTGAGACCAGATCATCCATCACTGAAGCCTTCTTCTTCCACCCGTCCTAGACTAACCACCACGGACCACTTCCCTGTACTTTATGCATACTTCAAATGCATATGCTACAGTCGATTCTACGGATGCTTCTAGCTCCCACCACCTCTAGAAACAGATCATTGCATTTTTCTTTTGGTAGTTGTTTGGTTAGTTCGTGTCAACCAGAAGAGGATGGGTTCCCCATGGTTCCTCCTGAGGTTTCATCCTCCTCCGAGTTTCACCTCACCTCTGTCCTGCTCAACTTAGCTCAGACCCTGAGCCTGTAAAGCTGCTTTGTACAACGTATGTTGCAAAAAATATCTGAAAAATGACTCAGCTTTGAGTGGAACCACAGGAATGTTTCCTATTTTTCCAACAGGGTGAAATATGACATGAGTGGACGTGATTTATTTATTTATTTTAAGACATACTAAATATTGCAGGAAAGTGATTCATTCGGTCATGAATTATCAAAGTTCTGAGAAAGTATGTAACTTAGATAATAGACCGATTACTAATACATGCCATACTGGTACAAAATGCTGACTCCCAGAAACAAGGTCAATTCATCCAGACCCAACCTGATCTGAACCTCAGAAGTCACATGTATGGCAAGTGCCCAAAAAATCCTAGATGAATAAGAGCTGTATAAGGCTTAAAATAGCCATCAAGCTCCAAGCTCCAAGCTCAAGCACACAGTGCTCTGCATTATTCTTATGAGTCATATACAAAACTGTCTCAGGAGGCAGCATTTACACTACAACAGAAAAGCTTATTGACAAATTCTAGCAAGACACCATTTGTATCAATTACCCATGGTCTTCATTTTTGGTTGGTCACCTCTACTGACAGCATCACTACAGATCAAAGTCAATTCGACACAATTCATTTCGGTTCAATTCAATTTTATTTCTGTAGCACTTTTTCCACCTGACATTGTCACAAAGTCCAGTCCCAGTCCCTAATCATCAAGCCAGAGGCAACAGAGGCAACAACTCTCTGAACTAGAAGAAGAAACCTTGGGAGAAAACAGTGAAAGTGATTATTTTTCACTGCGAACACACCATCACCCACAATGGACCACAATGAAATGGGACCTCAGCAGGGGGGCACCAACAGTGCAATTTACACCAAAATCATGGGGGGCACCTCAAGTCCTGGAAATCTACCACCCTGCAGAGATCAAACACACCTGATCAGGATAATAAAGGCTCCATGGGTGGTCTGAATACCATGTTTGGTTACCTGAACTCTCCAGGGTTGAAGATCTGCAGGACAGAAGTTGGTTTGTTAGGTATGTGTTTCAATCAGTTAGTGGAAGTGATGGTGCCCGGGTTTGGGCTTGAATCTGTGTTCTTCCAGTTTCAAGGATAAGGTCCTAACCACCAGACCACCACTGGGTAGAGGAATCCTCTGGTCGACACTAGATGGTAATAAAGTGAACCAGTCAAAAAAAATTAAAGAAACATTGACAGTTTATGAAAGAAGTATGGACAGTATGTTTCATGACTAGAGGTGTAGGCAGCAGATGAACATGTGATGATGGTCTTTGGTGGCCAAACCAGTCCACAGTTGGATGGGCCAGAGGAAAAAGGATGCTTGGATGATTCTAGTGTCCATGTGTAGTTGATGCCATACACCAACTAAAACTTTGATTACTGCTTGGCGTTTTCTAGCAGCCCATTGGCTTACTAGCAAGCCCCTTTCAGTCTAGGTCAGGTATGTAGAGGAAGGCTTTACTGTAACTCCTCTACTTTTGGTGTAATAATGGGGTTGTCACCTCACAGTAAGAAGGTCCTGGGTTCGATCCCCAGACCAGGCGTCTTTCTGTGTGGAGTGTACAAACTCTCCCTGTGTTTGCACTGGTTTTCTCTGGGTTCTCCGGTTTCCTCCCACTGTCTAAAGGCTTGTGGTTTAGGTTGACTGGCTGCTCTACATCACCCATAGGTGTGAAAGGTTGTGTGTCTCTGTTATGTCCTGTGATGTGTTAGCGTCTCGTCCAGGTCTTGACCTTGACCTTGCATTGCACCCACTGTTAGCTTGTACACTCCACACAGAAAGGCGCCTGTGGCAGCCCCAGGGACCAAACCCAGGACCCTATTTATTATGAATTTATGTATTTATTTGTGTGAATTCAACATAGTGATGTCCTATTGTGGAAAAATAAACAAACAAACAAACAAACAAACAAATAAATAAATAAAATGTGCCAAGACTTTTGAACAGATCACGTTACATTTTATTTTTCCCATACAATATATTAAATTCAGTACATACATGACAATGAAAACAATAAAAAAGGCAAAATCACGTTTTCATTCATGATATATACATATATATGAAAATAATACAACTTTAATTTTAATATTATTTCCATTAAGGGCAAATCAGAGCCTTGAGCTGCTCGTATGCCACCCTAGCTAAACCCAAACCCGTGTCTACGTGTACGAGAGGTCATAGCCCTGAGAATGAAGAAGAAGAAAACAAAACGAAACAACTATGACAGCCTACGTGATATTTTGCTCCTTGGGGACCAGCCTAGTTCCCTGTGCCAGAGGTCGGCCCTGGTCATGAGTAACAACAGACTTCTTCATTTGATCAAGACTGACTTGACGTGTGCCATGCTTAGTCAGATGTAGCTGCTAAATTAAAGTAGCTTGGGCAGTTCTGGTGCTGGCAGAGGAACGTGTGTGTCCTTATCTTCGTAGAGCTGTCAGTTTTTCTTTGTCAGGTAATTCATAAAGCATGGAGGGAGTTCCTGAATTCTTCACAGGATTTGTCTCGGATTTCTTCTTCTTTTGCTCATGACAACATGGAGGAACGTGCCTTCCAGTGACCTCATGACCTTTCTTCTATTGGTAGCCGAGCAATCTTTCGGGTCTGTATCCCTCTCTCACATTTTTGCTCTGTCTTGTTCTTTTATAATATCAGTGGTACAGTGTGAGAGGTATCTCTGACCTTGCAGAATTTAAATTAAATTGACACTCGAGTGCTGCGTTCTGTGCTTTTCTCTGGAGATTCAGCTTTCAGCCAACGCAGTCGAGTGCTTTTGTGCATGTATCACTCCCACTTTTGTTGTATAATGCACACAGAGACACACAGATAGCCTTGATGGCCGCTTTCAATGCATATACATTGTTTATGTAAGTATGCATATTATATGGCATATGAAAAACATTGCATAGACCATTTAAGGGAATATAAAGGGAAAGTCAGCAACACCTCATCCTGAGTTCCCTTACATCAGATAAATTGTGAGCAACATCAGATTTTATAATCAGACACTCAGTTATGGTTAATTGACTCAATAAAACCTAACGTGACAATCTGTGTGTACCACCATTACTGGGTGTTAATCCAAACCGAATTCACCGTAATAACTGAAACTACTCTATGGAAAAATATGGCCCATATTTCATTAAAGATGCATTGATAACAACAGAGTAGCGTTCTTTCACTGCAATACGTTCTTTAAAGCATCGTAGTCCCATAACAGTAGGTTATGGTTTTCAAGTGCAAAATCCATCGTTCTATTCATTATCTGCCGGTTATCTGGAGTTGGGTCGCAGGGGCAGCAGCCTAAGTAAGGAAGTCCAGACCTCCCTCTCCCCAGCCACCTCCTCCAGCTCCTCTCGGGGGAACCCGAGGCGTTCCCAGGCCAGCCGAGAGATCTAATCCCTCCAGCGTGTCCTGGGCCTACCCCGTGGCCTTCTCCCAGTGGGGCATGCCTGGAACACCCTCCTAGGAAGGCGCCCAGGGGGCACCCTGACCAGATACAAAATTCACTTATTAAGTCTGTCAGAACAAACCTTGTATCTCCATTTGGAAACCGATTTTTTCACATAGACAATATTGAGTATTATGTACTTTGCTTCAAACATGGCCAATCAAAGTAGAGAATGATTACATGTAGAGCTCTCAAGGTCTTCCAAGTAGGTCTAGCCTATAAAAAGTGCATGTATTTGAATTATATTTGTCCCCGTGGTATCTAGGCAAGTAAGCTGTCCCATTGGTTAGTCCAGATCCTGGAGATTTTCTATGTCAGATTGACTACTAACATAATTACAAATTGAAGAATCAATCATTTCAATTCTTTAAAAATTGTGGCACCAGTTTTCTGAGTAAAAAGTGGGTTTCTGCAAGTTTAGACGTCCCTAACTGTAGAGCCATAGCCTAAGAAGGTTTCAGTTAGATGTCATGTAGGAGTGCTTCAGCTTAAACTGTACATTTATGTGAGAGAGAACAATAGACAGTGTGAGTGTGTGTTAGGGGGTTACTGCAGAATCCAGAGCTTGTGGTCGGTTTTATAGCCGTTTAAAGCAGCAAAGACTCGGTTTGGCTTTTCTTTTTCTTAAATTTATCATTTATTCTTATTTTACAGGACCCTTTAAGTGATTTTTGTGTTTTTATTCAATTAATCAATTAATTAAAACACAGTAGAATGATTGATGATGAAAAATTAGCTAATTGCATCCCTGGTCCAAGCTCAAATATAAAGTCATCTACACCAATCAGTACACCCCATGGAGACAGACATTTTTCAACATATTTGAAGAAGTAAATATTATTATTCATTATAATGTATAATACATCAACTGGATTTGACAAACTTCATGTTTAATTTAAAAATAACACCAGCCCAGAGAACCATGTGTTCTTCCTGGTCTCGGTTCCTTCTATCGCTTCTTCTTCCGACTCGAAGAGGCTTTGAGTGGCCCACTGCTACCAGAAAGGAGAGTGCATTGATTTTGGCTACTGGCCTTGCCTCGTAAAAGTGTTTAAACTTGAAAAGGCTTTTCTAAATCAAATGTGTCTGTAAATAATGCTCAGATAGCTTCAGTATTAAAGGAATCAGTATTTTTTGTTGAACTGTTGACTAGGCCAGGACTGCCCTGATATTTTGTAAATTAGAGAGGTGAAAAGAGGCATTTAATAATAACAATAATAATAATAAAAATGATAATGAGGATGATGATGATGATAAAAAAAATTATTATAATATTAATATATTTAAAAATAATATTAACAACAACAACAACAACAACAATAATAATAAATAATAATAATATAATAGTAATAATAATAATAATTATTATTATTAATAATAATAATTACTATTAATAATATTAATATTAATAGTAATAATAATAATAATAATAATAATAATAATAATAATAATAAT